>JANIJG010024284.1:10875-21194 GCA_024611175.1 Megaceryle torquata | reverse complement strand
ACAGCCTCAACTAGAGCAGGTTGCTCAGAGCTCTGTCAAGCCCCACCTGGAATGTCTCCAGGGATGGGGCCTCAACCCCACCATACCTCTCCCACAAAAAAAGTTAATAAATACAATTGTTACCGTTCATGCAAAGTATTGCCCAAGTCAGGAACAATCTTTTAGTTCCCCTTTGATACTATCTACATGGTGGGATGCAGGCAAACATCTCCTGGTACTACACAGCAGACTGATTTCACCAGTGGATTTACAGCTAATCATAAAAGGTCCAAACGCTTGTTGCTCCAATGTAATACATCACGTAACAGCAACAGAAAAAAAGGAAAAGCCTATCTCATGGCCAGTCGGTGAAAAGCCAGTTGTTTGTGGTGATTCAGCATGATCCATAGCTCAGCCTCCGATTTGTTTCTTTGGGTTTTTTTGTTTGTGCTGCTTAGTAATAAATAAATCAGTCTACCCAAACAGTCCAATTGCAGTTTGCCTTTATGCAAGACACTTATCCCCAGACCATGAGCTATACAGAGCAGCGTTCCCAGATGAGCTATTAGTTGGCTAGAAAAGAACTGGTGGAGAGAAAAAGAAACGTTTTGGACTGTGGCCAATGGTTCACTGCACCCAAGTGATTCACATGTAACTACAGCTGTTGTAACACTGATTTTAAAATATTGATTAATGATGTAGTAAGATCACAAGGTCACTGCCTGCTATTACAACTCTCACTTTCTACCCTAGTCAGTTCCCTAAATAAAGACACAGTTTCGTCTTTTAGGGCTATCAGCTCTTAGATCTTGAGGACAGGACTCTGGAACTAAAAGGAAGATTATTCAAGCCGGTCACCTTTATTTCATTAAATATTTAATTTCTATTCCTTTATCCTCCATAAAAATGCACAGAACTACAGTTAATACACAGAAAGAAGCCAAATGTGTTGGTTTTTTTCCATCCTTGTCCCCTTGAGAAAATAACCCATTCTCTGGACTATCCACAGCACTGTCCAGTAAGCGAGTGCAGAAACTTCACTTGGTCTCCAACCTGCCAGAAAGGCCATATAGCTGTGGATGGAGATAACAATGCATTTTGGTTGTTCTCCTATCCAGGCCTTCTCCCACGCTGTTCTGGAGACTGCCTCATTTATCACATGAGTATTTTGTTTCCTCTGAACCCGACTGAAAGTTGAACTCTTACTTTTGTTTCTTAAATCCCTTTTGTTTTAGAGCTACCAAACAGGCAAACTCTGAAATCCAATTAAACCACCCCGGGCTGCAGGCAAGTTTGACTGCTGAAGAAGACACAGTTGCAGGAAAGTTTTCATAAATATGATAATTTTCATGTAATACTGCAAATATGCCCAGCTGGGCAACCCCAGAATGACAGTCAGAGCAGGTATAACTACCTTGAAAAAAGACAAGCTTCAGTTGTACATTCCAGGACCTTTGTAAACACACAAAGATCATGATGCACACGGTTCTGTTCTTCTTACAGTTGCTATCATTTGATACACAACTTAAACACGTGTACGTAATTATTAAGATTAATCACATGTCAAGGCAATGAGCTCTACACAACCAACCAAAACAAAGCAACCCCTCCTCAATATGCTGGATTTTCTCTCTAGGTACCTGCATTTCTTACCCAGAGACCAATTTTCAAGACATGGGGCTTTCAGAAATGAATTTTTAGTGGTTTGGATTATATCTAATAGATACCACAGAACTCTTAAGGAGCAGTAAGAGAAATGAGCAGAGATAATCTAGATGACCGCATGAAATATAAAATTGCCTTTTTTCCTGTAGAGGACAGTACAGACTGGAAATAGATAAATGATTCCTTTCATATGGAAAATCTGTATTTTCAATAGGCTGAAGTCAACTATAATTCAAATCTACCAATTCTGGCTAAGAAGTTCTTGGAGAAAACAGAAAAGAGTAAATTCAGGGATAAAAATAAAGATACTGTCACCTCATGGTTTTAGATACTGTAGGTAGCAGTGCAAGAGGTCATAAGAACACCAGAATTGAAACTAATGATTACCCTTCCTCCTTCTTAATAAAGGATGACAAAGTCTTAAAGGGTGTCTACAAGAAGAACAGAGTCTCTCTCTTTATTTCACAAGAAACCAGTCACATGGAGAGGACAAGAGGCAATGGGTGCAAGTTGTACCAGGAGTGGTTTCACCTTGATAAAGAAAGAAACTTTTTCTAGTGAGAACAATTGATCACTGGAACAACCTCCCCAGAGACACAGAAGAGTCCTCACCATTGGAGATTTTCAGGCTGCAGCTGTGCAGGGTGCTAGATAATCTCATCTAGGCTTCCCTACCTATGAAAGTTTGGGCTACTTTCAAGGTCTCTTCCAATCTGGGCTGTTCTACGATTCTAAGTCTATAAAAGAGAAAATCTAACACAAAAATAAACTCTTTCTCTGAAAAAAGAACAAGCAAACAAACCAAAAAACCCCAACAAACAAGAAACCGATCCAACCATCAAACCACAACCAACCCCCCAACCTTCATGAATGTATGAAGTGCACAGCAAAAGTCACCACAATATCAGTCTAACAAAGATGTTCTTTATCCCAATCACTGAGTTCTTGAGAAGACAGGATGTGATAGGTAGCTGCTCTGACCACCATGTAGATAAACTCTTCCTTAAAAGAAAATATGTAATGCCTGATAGAAGAACTGCTCTCATGCAGGTAAGCTCTTCTGAAACCTTGAAAGACATTTAATTTTTATTCAGGATGCTGGGATGGTGAGGAAGAAAGATCTCTAGTCTACAAGTGATTAGATCAGAACACCAGAACCAGTGGGGCCAATCAAAATCAGAGTCATGGGTACATGCTTAGTTTGATTAAAACAAGAAATCGGAAAACCAAGCTACTTTAGGTTCATGTATTAAAAACACAACACATCAAACTGCTTAAAAGTTTTCTTCCTAAAACCTGCAAAACTAGACAAAGCAGGCTGTAATGCCTACTTACAACATCTCATAATGATTCTCCACTTCCTTGGCAGACGTGGTTTTTAACTCAGCTAGTCCACTTAAATTCTAAATGCGCAAGGTAGGAACGTGGTACTTTGGTGATTATCACTCTGGTTCCGGTGGTGAGTCATGGATTATTTTCTTAATGGTGATACAAATACCTGGGAGACAAAGTTCTCCCTTTGTAGTTCCAGGATCTGAATGATGAAGCAAGGTTTCTAGACTAAGGAGGATCCTCACTGCTGAAGACCTGTGCTTACAGTGCAATTTTTTTCCTCGAGAATGAAGATAACCTCTACAGCTGATGAGGAGATGAGTAAGAGAAATGCTTTGTAAGGAAGCCTTGCAGTGGGGGCAGGGGTGGGGATAAAGACAGGGGAGGTAAAATACCCATCACAAGCAGACCAATTTCAGACAAGACTTCATCTTTCTTGTAATTAGAGTGTCTAACTCATTTCAGAAGAGTTTTCTCTGATTTCACAAGTTCAAGAGCACAAATGTACAGCGACTCAGTAAAAACAAACCACTGCTATTTTTCAGGGGATCTCTAGGGCCTGAAGGACAAGCTATAAAGTGACCCTTTACCCTAAAAAAAGCTTGGTAAATAAAACTGAAACGCTCGTATTCTGGACCTGTGAACACAAAGAAATCTTCAGCAATTAAAAAAAAAAATCCCTACAAACTCTGAAACTGCACAAAAGCTTGTAAAGGTAGAAATGGTAACCTTGGGAACAAAATACAAGTTTTTAATGCAAAAGAAATGACCTTTAAAGGAAAAAAATTGTCAAGTGAAGAACTCCTGTTATTAAAATTAACATCATTTGGCCCTGCATCTCTCTCCAGACCGCGTACAAATGGTAAAATCTTTACTGTCGTACAAAATAGCGTTCCTCAACTAAAATTCCAGTTTCTACTGGATGATCCTTTTCAAAACTGAAGCTAGAATCTGTACGTGACTGGTGACTCAGAAACACTCCACAGAGCCCAGCAGGAAAAGATATGTAGCATGCCTTTCCATACTGCTTCGCAGGCCTAGCATTATACTTCCCAAAGCACTTAACGCTATTATTAAAGACTGTTAATCAAGCCTACAGATCAGGTCATGGAATTAAATGCTAAATCTACAGCTTATGAGAATTCTATAAACACATCTGTGCATACAGAGGAGTTACACAGCAACTGTGAGAATTTTTAGATAGCAAAACAAGGAATATAGATGTGAATGTTGACATTATTTGGTTTAATCTAACCTATATCACACACAGTCTGATGTGTGAATGCTATTTCTTTAAAATACTTTAAATTCAGGATCGTGTGGTTGTAAGACAGGTGGCTTTCCATTACCTCAGGAAGTTTTGGTAATGCAGATAATGGACAAACCTAGACCAAAACCAGTACTATGGGGAAAAATGCCTGAGAGCACAAAGTACAGATCTCAATGACTCCATCAGAAGTGGATGCAGATCCTAATGGGCTTTTGAATTCCAGGTCTGTCCCAGTCCCTGTCTCTGCCATGCTCTTCTCTTTTCTAGGTGTATTGTGCAGACACATTTCTGCTGCTTCATCTAGTAGCCAACTTGAATCTGGCAGAATATACCCTTCGTGGCTCTGCACTACAGGAAAGCCTATGAACCACTCCCAAAGACAAAATGAGGCTGCACTGGGACTCAACAAAAAAAACCTGCCAAACTTGTGTCTAAATACATGGCACAAGTAACTTCTAATCCAATTTCAGGTAACCGAAAGCTGAGCAAAAGTCTACCACGTTGTAACAGCTATTCTGTACTTCTGACGAGCGTGAACATCCTGTCAATGTCCTAAGCACGCTGAACTTGGTTTAATTAACTTACTCCAACAACACAAGCCTTATTTTTGAAGGCATAACTCTACTGCTAACAGAAGTATGTCTATCTCAGGCCACTGCTGATGAGCATCAGAATCTTTTGCTTGAACTGCAGATCAAATCCATCCCAGCTCAGGAGGGCTTACGAGTTGTTTCCATCAAGTGGATATTTTGTGGCCCGTTTGAGTTTCATGCATCCACATTCCAGCTCCCACATCAAACTCCCCGCTCTACTTGGCGCTAGTCCACAGGCTCTTTGAGAAAAGAACTGTCTTACGTGTTTACACATTTCTCAGCACAAGAGAGTCCTGCTCTTGGCTGAGTCTTCTGGAAAAGAACTGCTGCTACAGGGTCTGAAATTGTTTTCTACCACATACTGAAAAGTTCATAATCCATCTAAAGAACTTAAAAAGAAAAAAAAAAAAAAAGAAAAAGACAGTTCAAAAGGGTTTTTAAAGATATTTTAAAATCCCCATGATTTTAGGCACTTCAGAGTTAACACTGCTGTTCCATATTAAAATAAACAAATTAGTATGTTGCAGAGCAACTGAGTTTTATTCTATGTGGGAAATAAACTCTCAGGGTGAAGTTTCATAAGACAGCTGAGTCAACTTGATGGCTGACTGCCACCAAAAGGCACGTTCTGCTTTCCCAACAGGCTCCCTCCCTTCTTCCCAATCTCTGCTCTACCCCCGAACTCACATGACCCCTATGCTCGTACTGGCACGAGGCACAATCCAGCTCACTAAATCGATAGAAAATTGACATCATTTTATGGCTTACTGTCTGGCCAGTTCAGTTAGCTGAACTTTCTCACAAAAGCATCAGAGAAAACCAAAGCAGACAGGCCAGACAAGAAGAATGGATGGGACTGTTCCTTTCACTGCCAGTGGGATCTTAAAATTATCTGAGCCATTTCTAGAACTGAACTTATAAGGTGACGGCTGTAACTACCTAACTGTGGGGGAATCGTGGATGCGGAGCTGCAATCAGCTAGCTACTCTTCACTAACTAGCCCTGCTTGTATCATTTCCCCCCGCTAAACAAGAGGGGCACGCTACCTCACCTCTTCCATAGGCTACAATTTTCCAAAGAAAGTTACAAAGAGCTCCCCATCTTAGGCCACATGTGCCCATAGGATAACCACTTCTAACTACAGGCACCTGGATGTTCCAGGCTCAACCAGCAAGTTCTGTTTTGCAGATCGATCTTTGGTGATATTTTAAAGCAATAGAAATTAAATTAGCTGAAGGACACTTGAAGAATATCTGTCCCCAAAATCACCCAACACCACCCCCATCTTCTCTGAGCCGACCTAAGGGTATAAATTAGGAAAAAACATTCATTACAACTTTGGGCAAATGAAATTTGCCCAAATTTTTGAGCAAATGAGAAAAATGAGATTAGTGAATATGAAAAATATAGAAATCTTCTTTTTCTAAAATGTGAACATCCATAGCATTTGCTAGAAAGATGAAATACCACACACTCCACATAAAACATGGAAAAAACCTAATTCCTTAGAATCAACTCTCTATGTATAGATAACTATTTTAAAATTGTGTCCTGTGCCTACTTTCATTTGAGCTTGACACCAAAGCAATGCTACTCTGACCTTCAGTTCAATCACTCCCCCTGACAGAGGCACGACAACTCTTCACTGACCTAATCCAATTTCCAAATTGACTATTTTTGCACTTCAGAATGGTCTCTATTTCTGACCACTTTAACGTTATGAACTAAATACTTTATGGACCAGTAGCAACTAAGAAATACAAACTCCTTTTGCTAGTGAATCATCACAATGACCTAAAGCAGTTGTACAGCAGGTAACAACTTACACAAGAACTCTACAGGACAGCAAAGTGTTTTGATCTTTCCACAACTGACCTGGAGTATGGGACAGACAACTGTTTTAGCTGTCACAACTTAAGGAACCATTAGGACAAGGTACAGAAACCAGCATTACTGCACAGTCTGCACCACCTCTGAAAAACCTATTTGAGAAGACACCCTTTTTGCTATTGTACATGGTATTTGCAATGGTTAGTTCTTTGAAAAATAGCAAGCCAGATTCAATTTAAGACCAACTGTAAATTCATTCCCCTCTAGGAGTACCACTCAATAGCAGCTACAGTTCACTTAGAGCTTGTCACAAGTAGTGGCTGAACTCAGTTGAATTTTTTATCCTGCTTACAAAAGACTTTGGCTTCAGTTTCAACATTTCTGTGTTGTTTGGTAAAAGTCTTCCCCCCTCCTTCATACACTGTCACTGCCATATTTAACCACATAGCTCAATTTAGTTCAAGCATCACCTCTTTGATATAACTGTTCTTAGCCACAATACACTGGCAAGTTTCAGCGGACTTCAACAACTGGCTTCATTAATTCTCTTCTGCACTTAACATTCTTCTGGGGCTTCAACCCCAAGAGGACTGAGCAAATTCACAATCTTTATGTCAGCTTCTAAATACTTAGATTACAGAATAAATTTTACAGAGTAAAATCAGAATAAGAAGCGCAGCTTGTGGA
Organism: Megaceryle torquata; assembly: GCA_024611175.1. NCBI lineage: Eukaryota > Metazoa > Chordata > Aves > Coraciiformes > Cerylidae > Megaceryle > Megaceryle torquata. Next base: position 13,838 of record JANIJG010024284.1, on the reverse strand, counting down.
ATTCAAGCTTTCAATAGCAACACAGTGAATGGCTTGTAGATCATCAGAAGGAAATTCTCTCCTGGACTTGAGGCCAAGCCTGAAACAGTAAGATTATACAAGTAGAGTGTTCATCCCTCAAGCCCTTGTGCCTAGCTGTCTATAGTATCTGAGAACAGAGAACTGTTACTCTTCTCTTTGAAGAGTGGGGTGTTTGTTTTCCTACCTAAGTCATTTCCTACCTAACTTTCCTTCTTGTTTAGAAAGCTTTTAGTTTGTGCACTTCTCAGTCTGATGACAATGCAGTCCCACAATTTGCTTCTTAAACACGAAGACTACACTGACGCCTAGGTCAAGCCCTGGTAGGTAGCATAAACAAACTATAATACCTCTTCCCAAATAATAAGGAGAGTTGCTGCTGCTAAATGATTTATGAGCTCCTAAGACTTCCTAGGCACAAATGAGTGTCCTTGTAAAGATAAAGACGACACAAGGCAGGAAAATTGGGTAAGTGGAGGTATAACTGTTTGAAATAAGTAACTGGAAAGTTCTCATGAGGTGATCAAAGCAAGCAACCTGTGAATGCTCTGAATTTGTTAATGTCAAATGCTGAGGAAGCATGCTGGTGAGAATCTCTGACACTCACTACCTTCAGCTTGCTCAGATTCCCCAGACTTCAGGCCAGCAGACTGGTGAAATCTTGTCAAAAGAGGCCACGTATTTTTCATTGATTTTATGCATTTGTGTGGATATACTTGTGTGTGTTTGCATGTGCGTGCCTGCGCATGTATATAGCCACAACAAACCAATCCCTGTTGCAATTCAATTGCTCACTACCCAGATTAACCACTTTGCCAACAGAATGGCATGGAAACAAATCCTCTCCCTGGGTCAATGCTCCACCTTATGGAATGAGAAGGCACCACTTCTTCTCTACATAATATTTTCCTTTTTTAGAAGTGCCCAGGGCAGTCGTACAGTGTACACTGAGCAGGTGCTGATCAGCCTGGGCTTTTCAGGGAAAAAGAGTAAAGACACAGACTTTACAAATCTCGAGTGATAACTGATGTCAGATCCTCAGGAGGACCATCTCTCTACTCACACATGAGCAGCACTAAATACATACAGCAGAAAAACTGTAACTTCACTAGCAAAAGCACTGATGGCTACAGATTCAGTATTTAAATAGGCAGATTTTCTGTTCCTGACAGCTTTTCAGTGACATTACTTAATTCCAACTGACACTGCATAGTCGGGTTCCCAAATGTTTTTCTGGGTTTGCCTTTGAAACTCTCAAAGCTGCAAAATCTTTTTTGAAGTGAAATGTTTACAAGATACGGTTTCTATGCTTAGCCTTCAACTTTTACATTTCCACTCAACTTTTCTGCATCTTTTGTTAGTCCGTGGGTATCACTCTTACCATCAACTCAGATAAACAAGATGAGAAGGAATCAAAAGGGGAGGGGAGAGATCAAAACAAGTGGAAATATTTTTTCATCTCCTGCCTAACTTATTAGGGGATTCTGTGACACAGGACACCAAGGATGTGAAAAGTCCATACAGACTGAGCAAATGAATGGAGTAAAAAGCCATTAAAGAGTTTTTTTGGGTTTCTTTAAGTGGCAAACTACAGGAACTCCAACTATGAAGTCAAAGTATCTCAGTGTGTTTGTTTCTTTACTATTACTCAGGCAAACTTTTAACTTATCCAATGTATTCTCAAGTTTCCACCTAGATTTAGAGGAAAGTGAAAAGATGGGGTACAGTGTTTCTGGGTTTTCCTGGGAAAAAAAAACCAAAAAACGAGTTCAAGGTTCTTAGGACAAAACAAAAATGCTCTAATTCTTTAGGATCCCTAAATAAAACTAAAATCTGAATTACATTCTTGGCCTGAAGTGGTTTTAATTTGGCACTTTAAGTACCTCTGACATCTAAAGAACAGTATTACAGTGCTACTTAGTGGGGACGGATCGATACAAGGCGGCCAGAAGAGTGGCCTGTCCCAGGCAAACAGGTCTGTAGAATTTAATTTAAGAATCAACATAGATATTATGGAGATCACTATGGAGGGGTAGCATCACTTCAAATTCCTGATCAGCCAGAACTTAAGAGTGAAGAGTCATTACCCCTCCCCTCCTTCATTGTTTTACAAAAGGATTCTTGGAACTGCTTACCAAATAGTGCAATTTCAGCATGGAAATCTAGGAAATAGTGACTGAAAAGCCACTCTTTCCAGTTTCCCAATGCACTACTGTTTCCTGAAAACAACAGGCAAATTGAGAAACCAGGAACACTATCCTTCCAATACAAACCATTATTTTAGTTCTTTAGTTCAACTGGGAGTAATATTCAAAAGCACAAAATGGTAAAACACATTTACTTTAATTAGTAGACTTCTTTTTCAACAAGAACACAGAAACACTGTACCCCATATTCTTACTTTCCTCTAAATCTAGGAGGAAACTAGAGAATATATTGGCCAGTAGGTCAAGAGAGGTCATCCTCCCCCTCTCTTCTGCCCTAGTGAGGCCACATCTGGAATAGTGTGTCCAGTTCTGGGCTCCCCAGTTCAAGAGAGACAGGGAACTACTGGAGTGAGTCCAGCAGAGGGCAACAAAGATGACTGGAGCATCTCTCTTAGAAGGAAAGGATGAGAGAACTGTGACTTTTTAGCCTGGAGAAGAGCACACCGAGAGGAGACCTTAACAATAGCTATAAAAATCTAAAGGGTGGGTGCAAGGAGGATGGAGCTGGACTCTTTTCGGTGTCGCCCAGTGACAGGACAAGGGGCAATGGGCACACGCTGGAACACTGGAGGTTCCATGTAAATATCACAGAATGTCAAGGGCTGGAAAAACTTATTTTTTGTGAAGGTGATGAATCCCTGGAACAGGCTGCCCAGGGAGGTTGTGAAGTCTCCTTCTCTGGAGAGATTCAAGCCCCATCTGGATGTGACCCTGGGTAATGTGCTCTGGGCAAACCTG
>JANIJG010024283.1:0-64915 GCA_024611175.1 Megaceryle torquata | reverse complement strand
CCCGCGGGCGCGGGGAGGGGACGGGTCCCCCACCCGCCCTCCCTCCTTCCTTCCCCACCTCCCCACGGGGCAGGTGGGCCCGAGCCTCCCCCAGCCCCGTCCCCGCCTCTAGGTGCCCGGGCTCCGGCACGCGGTTATGGGGAAGGGAGGGAGAGAGGGAGGAGTAGGAAGCGGTCGGTGTCTGCGGCCTCCGGGGCCGGGAGTGAGGGGGGTTGGGGGGGTACAGCGGGACCGGTAAGCGGGATGGAGGAGGCAGCCAGCGCCGGGGGCCCCTCTCCCTACCACCTGCCCCGGCGCCGGGCCGGCTTTCCGCAGCGGGGCTGTACCGCAGCAGCGCCGCCGCCTCCTCCTCCTCCCGGAGGTGCGGGAGGCAGCGAGGGTTTCCCGGAATACAGCGGCTGGGGGGGGGGTGTTGGTGGAAGGAGAGGCCCGGGGCAACGGGCACGTCCGGCCTGCGGCGGAGCTTTGTGCGGGCGGGGAGCCCCGCGGGGGCGCGCCCGAGCCCGGGGGGCTGCGGCGTGTGGCGTGTGCGTGGGGAAAGCGGGGAGGCACAATGGCTGGGAGAGGGGCCACGGGGGGGGTATGTGTGGGGTGGTTTGTTTTTATTTATTTTTCCTTAAAAGAGAGAAAGAAGAAAAAAAAGCTGCTCCTTGTGATAATCCGCTTGGAAAAGGATATTCGTGCTGTAGTGGGGCGGGGGGAGGAAGGGAACGGTCTCCGTCTGGAGTATGCGGGAGGGGAGCGGGGAGTTTGCTCTCGGAGTGTGTCGCTGCTCGGGGCACTGCACCGCGCAGGCAAACGCCAGGACGAAAATCCCTGTTAACGAGGCAAAACAAGGAATGAGCGCTTCTCTTCCCCCCCCCCTCCCCCCAATGTATCTTCTAAAATTACATCCCTATCCGCATGCACGTTTCTGGAGGACTTCTCTCTTAACTGTGCAACTAATTACTGTTTTTTTTCTAGAATCAACTAGTTTTTACTTCAAAGTGACTTGGCAGATTTCTATCGGGCATCTTATTCATGACTGAGGAGGGGCGTGCGTTGCAAAACGTGATTTTTTTGGGCCAGCACAGATTGTGTTTGTGTTGAAGCAACCCATTGAAAACTTTCTGATCCCGGTTGCTTTGCATTAAGCTGCTCAGTTTATGATTCATAATAGAACTAGAGTATGAAAGGTGTGCTTTGGGGGTGAAGCAGCTCATCATTTTTGCCATGTTTTGCTTATATTCTCAGGACAATCCATTTTCCCTTCTTTTAACTATAAGAGCGAAAACATGGAATTGGAGAAGCAATATGTTTTACATTTATTTAGTGACTTGATAGGCCTGCAAAAGCGAGTCGGACTCGCTTTCAATATTTATAATCCCCCACAAGTCAATATTATGAAGTATATTAGTCAAAATCTGGGTTTATTTAGCCTAATTTATTCATTATATACCAATATACAAATTGGTATATAATACATGGTACTGAAAGCTTAAATGGAAGAAATTATGCCTGTGCTGTGGAAGAAAAAAAATGTAGTGGTGGCGAGTGAGATAAGCAGATGGCTCAGACAAATACAAATGAAGTCTTATGTGGAAGAAGGAGAATGGAATTTCTTTACCCAAACTAGCACTATAAAGAAAAAAGCTAATATGGAGCATCCCTTGTAACCTGCCTACTGTTTGTATGCTGCAACAGTTTAGGTTTTTTCTTCTGAAATCTAGTGGTAGTGATGTGTCCATCACTGCTTGAAAGAACAGCTGGAAATAAATAATATTCCCTTCTAATCAATCTGTTCTCACTTCCTCTTTGCACAGCCAGGCTCATAAAACAGAACTGTTTGAACATTATCTATCATCTCATGGAAAACATGTTTTCCAAATACATGCTAAAAATGCTTTGTTTTTCTCCTCCCTGTTTTTTTTTAATTATTTTATTTTTCATCAGGTTACCAGTCTGAAAATAGTTGGATTCCTGAATTCAGCCAACCTAAAGTATGTGGGAGTACACGATCACATATAGGGACACATGTTGGCTACCTGAATTTGGGGTTCAGTTCCCAGTCTGTATCGATAAAGATTGAAGAAAGTATATAAATGACAGTTATGGTACTGAACCTCTCCTGCCTATGGACATGACACCTTCTGCTGTGGAATTTTTCTTTACTGAAATTCTCTGTCCATATGCCTTAGATTTACATGCAGAATGTGATAAAGGGAATTTTCTGTTTGGAGGCCTGTTTCTAGTTGAATAACTAGACAACAATCCTTTGTCCTTCAGCATTTTATAGAGACATACATTATGTGTGTATATATATATTTGGAGCCTAGTTCTGACTGCTTAACAATACCTATTGGTGAGGATTCTTGTTCTTCATCCTAACCAAAATGGTGAGATCAAAAGAAAGGTTTGGGAGAAAGTGATACCCTTTTCTGTTGTGAAATCAAGGACAATCGCATCATTCGTTTATCACAAAACATTCCATGTACGTAGTCGGTCGTTGGTGGGAAGCGTCAGTCAATTGAACTGCTAGGCAGATGAACCTAGCTATAAAAAATGTCTTGGCTGGCTGGTGATAGCCAGCTGTAATTTGTTAGGTTTCAAGAATGGTAATGTCCTATCCCTCCTAAGGCTGTCTTAAAAATCTAGATGGCAATGGCAACTGCAGGGGGCAGAAAGTGTCCGTTCCTCCTGCTTTCCTTACGCTGCCTGCTGCATTATGCTTTGGAAGACCATTTTAATGCTGCTTGCTGTTTGCTGGTGATTTTTAATACGCACCTATTCTGCGAATAAGCTTTTATGAGCTTCAGCTCTAGGTTCAGTATGCTTTACAGCCACCGTTGCGAACAGGAGAGCTGTAAAGCACAGTTTATAGTTGAAAAGCCATCTCCTGAACTCTATTTGAATTGTCAGTCAGAAGCCAGAGGTAATAACCTATCTATCTTTGTAGATACTGGAATTCTGGTGAAGGTTTTAGGAGTGTGTTTGCTTCTGAAGTGTTGTCTGCGCTGGGATTTGAGCCGTCGTCGTGTCGCATCGTTATATCTGTGTGAAGGAGGATGGCTGTAGCTTGCCTCACTTCGCTGCATCTTGGCCAAAGTGGTAAAGTGCAGGGGTTGTAGTACGTGCTGTGATAGGCAAAGGCTTTGCCATGGTGTGTGTTGCTGATGGTAAAGCCTAAGCAAAGACAGACCTTGCCTGTCACACTGGAAAGTGGAAGGGAAATAGGGTAGTGAAATAAATCTGAAAAATGGTTCTTGAAATGGTAATGATTGAGATTAAAAGTTGGAACTGGATTTCAGGGTTTAAGTTGTATGTAAAGTGACACAAAATCAGGGTTGGCTGTCTTGGCTTTAGGACTTTGACCTGTAACTCTTGATTTTTCATTTGTTATAGTTAGAATCTCTTTAATAAGCTGGTGGCAAAGCTCACGTTTCTGTAGGTCATGGACTTTACCTTGACTATTTTGATGTGGAAACTACCTCACACTTAATTAAGTAACACTGTGTAAGAGGTCCTTAAATGTGACACCACTACGCCCCGTTCAGGAATTATGGAACAGACAGAGGGTGTTAAAGACCTGTGCCAGCCCTTCGTGTCAGCTTTTTCCATTTTTCTATAGGGTCACGCTTCAAACGCTTTGCTTATTCCTTTAGAATTACAGATGAGAAAAATCTGGTTTGCAGTGCTGAATGTAGTTGTTGGTCCCCATCCGTGAGACATGTAGAAGCATCTTTGTGTCTGAGAGCTGGTAAGTAATGGTTTCAGTGCTTGAAGGGCAGCTGAATTTACAAATAAATTCTGTCTTACTGGTCTGTACACCTTGGAGGAAAATTCTCTTTCTTATTTTGAATGGGTTTTATTATCACTGCTCTGAAAAGGCTTTTGATGGTAAAAGTAAACTGCTCATCATGACCACAGTCATGATATGTACAAGGTCCTATCTGGAATTTCAGAATGTTTGTTCTGTGCTTCTGCCAATAGATCAAAGAATAATTGCCTGTCAGGGGTTGCACACGCTCATTGACAGCGGGTGCGTTCTAGCATATTTCTTCCTGTTTGAGAGCTTCTGTTGTTCTTCCCATTATTCTCTCTTTGCATGGACCTTCCAAACAGATTGATGCTTTCAAATATGAGGAAACATTTACTTTTATAGGTGATGACCTTTCTTCAGGTATCCATCTCCCCGTATACTTGTGACCTCAGTCCTTTGTTCCTTATAATATTTGACAGAAAATTGATTCATAGATATTTAAAACTGCAGTGACTTCGGTTCGCTTCCTAACTTTCAAAGTAGCAGAAGCTTAATAATATCTTAGTAAACAAATGCCATGTCGTGTTTTCAGTTGCAAGTATTGTGGTTCACTGTCTAAATAAACACGTTAAGTTTGCCCCAGTGACCTTGCAGTCAGAGGGTAAGCTAATGGTGGAACTTCTCTTTGCGTGCCTGTTGAGGCATGCTTGCTCTCCTGCTTTCTCCCTTACAGCCTGGCCCTGAGTACCTGCCTGTGAACAGGGAAGTGTTGCTTAGGCAGTTTGCTTTGTACCATAACAGAGGGGCCGTGTCACCATCTTAGGCCTGGTGTTTTGATTGCTTAAATTAATAAGGAAATCTTAGTTTGTTTTTCTTTAACATTTTTAGCAAATGCACCAAACTTGTGGATTACAAATCCTGTGGAGATTTTGACAGAAGAGTCCAGGATTCAAGAAGTATGTCTCTTTTTTCAGCTGCGTGCTCTGCTTTGGCTGCCTATGTGAACTGATTCACTCAGGAAGGATGTTCTTCTCTGCCGTGGTTTGTGGGGACCACCTTCTCCCATAAGAAGTGTCAAAATCAACTGCAAGCTTCATTGTTCAGGAGGTCTCCAGTTTCATACCTGAACAATCTTCCTTAGTTCTTAACCTTTAAGGAGTAAAAAGGTGCTTAGATCTGCTGAAGGTAATCTTTTTCCTCTTGGTGTGAAGACATGATCTTTGGTGTGAGAGAGAATCCGGAAGTGAGACTTCAGCTCCAGACACAGCAGAGCCTTGCATATGTGGGGCTAGCCAGACTGAGAAGGTTCTGCTGAGCTTCTGTCTCTGGCATTGAAGAAGAATATAATACAAGACCTTCCTCTTCGCAGTGGTGTTAACCCCTATTTTGTATCCTCTGTCATGTTTTTGAAATAATGGGTTGGTTTTGGGGCAAAGGTTAGGAATTAGTCTTGGGCCGTGAACTGTAAGGTGCTAAACAGCAATTCCTGAGCTGTTGGATCTGAACCATCAGGATTTACCCAAATGCTTGTTCATCTCTCTGTCTCAGGTCAACTTTTAGGGTAATTTAAAGGTTACACAGATCTCTGTGTTGGAAGCTGACTCATGAGTAGTAGCTGTATTGGAACCATTTCCTTCTCTAATTTTTTTATGTGGCTGGGGAGACAAACGCGCCCAACAAACGCAGCATCCCCCTTACTCTTGTTTGTTTCCTGTCACAGAGAAAGAAGAGTCTGTGCAGGCTCCCAAAGGGTGGCAAAAATAGGGATGTGCTGGACAAGAAGACTTCTTTTTTTTTTTTCTTTTTATCAGCAGTCAAGATTTGCTAGTGGCCAGGCTGTTTGTCAGGAGCAGTGGTAGCATCTCTTTAATTTTTTCTGCAGTCAATGATCTGATTTGCTTGATGTTGAAAATGTTGAAAGCTTTCAAACTCAGATGACAGCTAATAGTGTGAAGGTGAGCAGAGTAGAATGGCTTTGTTTGATTTGTTGGACTATCTGTTAAGCTTTATTTTAAGCCACCAAAGCTTTAAACCCCAAACAAAGGTTAGCTGATATCCTCATTTTTGTTTCAGACCTTAATCTGTAGTGTTAACATGAAACTGGAGCTGCAAATTAGTTTCAAACCTTCTCCTCTCCTTTCATTTGAGGATTTTCTGTCTTAGTAACTAGAGTAACAAATCAGCGTGTAAATGCTGCTTGCTGGAGGAAGTTACATCCTTGTAAGTTGCTGACTCCCCTTCTCTTTACTACTATGGGAGTCAGAGGGGGGAAAAAAGCAAACCTGTGTTTTCCTTTGGGATGTACTCTGGGGATATTTTTTTTTTTTTTTGGTAACAAATGCTGTTGGAACTGTTAGTTCCCTGCGATAGCTGATTTGAGACCAGAGAAAGATTAACTTGGTTTAAAAGCTTGTGTTTCTCACATTAAACCTTGCACCCATAGTTTCTCCTGTGTACATGCAATTAACCTGGAACTGTGGTTTCTTGATGTCTTTTTCCTGGTACATGTAGGGCTTTTTTTATTGACCATAATTTTCCATTTCATTTGACTGGTAGCTACTTGAAAACATTGGGTTTGTGTTGTTTAATTCTTGTATTCTCCAAGTGTTTATAACGTGTCTGTAGCATGTGGCAGCCTCTAAGGTGAGGGGACACATATGTACTCTTGCCTATATATCACTTAGAGCAGCATCACAAGCAAGGCAGTCTGAAGGTGACCTGTGCATTTTCTGGATTTACTAGAACTATATTTTTAAAAAACACCTTTTTTTTTTTTTAACCATGTATAGAGCCAGTGTTGTTAGAGCCTTTCTAGATGTGGACAGAAAGCTGCCTGGAGCAGCTATCTCCTGCCTCTTGTTAACCTATGGGCAATGGAGCCAAGTGAGGGAAATGCTATGATGACATTACAGTTGATTGTTATCCTGGACTGTGGTGTCAGCAAGCAGTGCTGGAGCATAGGGAGAGCCATATGTTAGCTGAGAGGCCTGAACTGGGAACCTTTTCTTAGCAGAAGCAGTTCTAGAAGCTGATAGATCTGTTCTGACTGGATGAAAGCTGTCTTGGTAGTTGGATTCTTTTAGCTATTGATTTGGCAGCCCTTTATGTACACTCTGCTTAATTCAAGATAAGAACTTTGCTGCATTAGCTGGTACTCCAATCAATGCTGTAAAGAGTTACTCATTGCAAAATTAACCTGCATTCTGTTTGGTTCAAGCCACACTTTCTTTCCAAGCGGTGGTACCACAAAAATGCAACTTGCATAGCAACTCCAGAACCATCTGTGGTTTACTTTAGTGCTACAACAGCTTCCACCATGTTGATCTCTCTCTTTTAAGAAAAAGAATCATTTTCTCTATTTGAAGACCTATTTGATGATCAGTAAAGTGAACTGTTACCAGACACCAGTTGGCTCAAAGTAACATGAGATTCACTTTTATCTGTTGGTAGCTGATTAGCAGCAAGGAGTCTCTCCTTGTCACAGGCTTTTGTGTGTGAAATACAGCAAATACTTGACTTTGGTTCTCTACTTGGGTAAAATGTTACTTGTTTTTTTAATTTTTATTTAAAAAAATCCCTCTGTTTTATGTTACACAATTTAAAATGCTATAATTTTTTTTTTCCTGCCTGTCTCTGCTGCTTTTCCCAGGTTGGTAAAGGTAACTTCCCCCCCTTTCTTATTCTTCCTTTCCTATGTTTAATGGAGCTTGAAATTAACATGGCTCTTCTTGTCTACCTTTTGCGTGGTATCACTGGTGATGTCAGCATATCCCTGGGAAATATTTCTGTGAAGGTCTATAGTGTACTAAATTTGTCATTGTATTAAAAAAAAAAAGTTAGACAAGGTGAAACTCCAATTAAAAAAATAAATGGACATGATAGATGTTTTCAACACACTTAAAAAAAGTAACATCTTTTTGGCGTAAATATTGTGACTATTTCAAGTTCTCATGTCCTGTAACAAATTTTGACATTCAACATGTCAAATATATTAAATATTCTCATGTTCAAAGTAGTAGTGAAAAGTGGCTCACTAAATATGTCTGAAGAGAGAACTTGGGTTTAACTGCTCTTACCTGGTCTTGTTCTTATCCCTTGCTGGTTTTTCAGCGTGTTGGTTGGTTTGCAGATGCAGCCGAGCTTTTCTGCACGTACACACAAGACTGAATTTATGAGTAGTTATATTTTTACATTAGTTGTGTTTATATAGAATTAAATAGTAGAGATGATTAATCTACACTTCAGTTATGAGATTATTAGAGTAGCTCTTCTTTTTTCATTAGCATTTTAATCTGGGGTCCTGTGTTGCAACTCTTGCCCCAGTATATTAAACCAAGCTTTCTCTCTATATATATATATGTTAATCTACAATTTAAAAAGAATTATGTGTAAATCCAAAGAGTGCAAGTTAGAGAATTAGTAGTAACTTGTATTTTTGCCTAAGCATCTGAAAGACCCTGCAGTATTTGAATATAGTTAATTGATGGGGGTGATGGAGTATCAAACATGGAGTTCCATTTGTGGTGATTGCCTCACTTGTCACTCAGCAGTTCATGCATCCAAGTAGCCTTTTAAAAATAGGGTTTGGCTTTGGATTCGTCTTAGTGAGTTGAGTGCCAGGGCTTTTGTATGTATGTTTTGCTTCTGTTCTTAAAGGGCTTTTGTTTTACATGAAGTACAGGCCTGAATTCTATTACTCCAGTGTGTGTTAGCACAGGGAGAGAAAGCAGCAGCTTAACCTTGATTTTTGCCTCCCCTCTGTCTCAATTTCTGGTTCAGAAAGCAAAGACGAATCTTGTCCTCCTCGTGTCTTTGAAGCACCTCAAGTTATTTCACAAAAGTTTGGCTAACAGTAATTTGTGCTTCTGTCCTGCGCGTTCAGACTTGTTATTGCATGCGAGTCAGGTTTTAAGGGACCTTCTTTAGAATGTATTTGGTAACTAAAGGTAAGATTCATTGCACAGCAGATGCATGATGACTTCCTAAGTGAAGACAGCTGAGATAGCTGACTAATTTCACTACCTTATTTATGTTATGTGAGGTTTTGTGACCTTGTGCCCTCCAGTGACAAATGAAAAATTTCTCTTTAAGGTTTTATGTTTTTCTTCACTGTTCTTTGTTATCTTCATATTACTGTCCAGTTTGGTCTTAAAGTGGATCACTGGCATGCTTGGCAGATAGCAACCAGGATGAAGTTCTCATATGAAACCTTGTTTTCTGTACATTGTTGACTTCTGTCATGCTCTCTTAGCAAGCATCTCCCCCAAAAAGCTTGTTGTTGGGTAAATTCATCTGAATGATGAACACTCAGTTCTTTGGTCATTTGTGACTACATTTTGTGCTTTTGGTTGTGGGATGATCTTAACAGTGATGCAGGGAACAGAATGAGGAAAAGAGTGAAAATCATTTCAAAAGTTGTAGCAGTCGTGCATAAAGAGGATCAAAGCTCTTCTGTCATTTTGAGGCTGTTCCCAAAGGAAATTGATCTTGCACTTTGTCCAGCATAGTTCTGTATTACTGCCCTTAGTGATCATAGAATCAGGTTGGAAAAGACCCTTGGGATCGTAGAGTCCAACCATTAACCCTACTCTACAAACTAAACCATGTTCCCCACCACCACAGTCACCTGGTCACATAGTAATTTGACTGCTTATAACTTTTCTTGATGTGTTAAGTTCTAGAGTTACCTCAATAAATTCCATTTCTCTTCTGCATCTCTGTAAATTTTTCTGCATTAATTTAGTTACCAGAATTGATTGAAACTTGCGTGTGTAGTACAGTTGCTCTCAACCACTTTGTTTGTTAATTGAAGGGGCCTAAATCACAAAGTGCAATGGAGTGGCACCAAAGTTCATAATTATGTGAAGTATATCACTGTATATCTGTGAAATAGTGGCAAGTGTGAAAATGAAAAATCCTCATGGACCATTAGAGAAATTGCTTTATGACGCTAAGTAAATCTTCTGTTCATCCATGCGGTTAAGTATTTTATGAAAAGGAAACTTGAGGCTTGAGATCCTGGTATGTCTGAGGTCACAGGGACATCTCATAATGGGAACACAAGTTTTCAGGCCTTTATTGAAGGATTTCAAGCAGTAGAAGGTGGGCTTTTTATTTTTTTTGTCTGTTGTAGGCCCCATACTGCAAAAGTGATGGGTGAAAAACAGAACTCCAGTTTAGCGGTAACCTGAGGAGTTATTTTTATTATAGCAATTCTTTATAAAGCAAGCAATTGAATTGTGGAAGCACATTGTACCAGTGGGTTGAAACTGTTTTGCAGACAAATTGTTCTAAGCAGTGGTAAAAAGAACACAAGAAAACAACATTGAGGAGAAAATGAGTTAGCAAATCTGACAAATTCTAAAAGCTTGAATTAAAAATTAAAACCAAGTTACGTATGTGGCTACTTGTGAGACACGGGTATGTGATGGAATTGGCAAATTGTGATGGAATTGGCCAATGCTTTGGATGAGAAAAATGCCATTTGGATACAGGACAGGGAAATACTGGATTTACCAGAGGAGAGCAAGAGATGTGAAGCTTGGGACCTTTCTTTGCATTATCCCTGAAGAGTAGTGAGTGGGAAGATGAAATCAGCTGTTGGGTGTATGTGTGCCTTTCCTTAACAGTCTAAGGAGCTACCAGCTCTTGGCTGCAGGCTGGTGCTGTTGTGCCGTTCACCGCATCACGTTGGTGCGATTGTGCTGTGAACCAGAAAGAAAAGATAAAGGTGAACAAGATTTTTTTTTTTTTTTTTTCCTCCTCCTGTTAATATCTTATCTGAATTGGCTCTGTGTTCCCTGTCAGGGTGGGGTTGAAGAAACATCTGTAGCATTGGTGGCTTGAGGGGATGAGTGCTGGGGTGGTGGGAGAGGACCTGAGTGGTGACGTCCGGAGGCTGCGTGCGGCGGTTTGAGTAACAATTGCTGCCTTCCTCTGGACTTGGCTGCTGACAGGACTCGGAATGTTCTCCATGTTCTCATGGCTTCTGTAAAGTGTGGCTAATACTTCAGTTGAAAGGTTCTGCCAAGTAACCTCTGTTACCGCTACAGTTGTGCGACTGTACCTGCCTTTGTCAGTGTTGCAGGTTTCCACAGAGGTACTGGTGTGTGCTGAGCATGACATGTGAAACTTGTCCTCTGTTTGCACTCATTAGAATTTATTCCTGTATGCAAATAATTTGCTTCTATGCAGATAATTCTCTTCTACTCCAGTTTCCTTGTGAAAAATAAATGAACCAGCGAGTGTAGAATGCCTATACTCTGTGATCAGCTATTACAGAAAATCTGCTTTTCATATTACATCTAATTTAATGAAATGAATAGTGTATTTCTAAGTAATCAAGTTATGAGCCACTTGTTCCCCTCTTTAAACAATCCTGTCTCTAAGTTAAGATTTCTGTCTCTTCTAATCAAACTCTGTTAAGATGTTTTAACATTTTTTTGTTTGTTTAAAGCGTCTGGTCACGGGGCATGTACCTAGATCATGCTCATGCTGCATACAGCTGAGGATGATGGGATAATGGGGTTGTAAACGAGCTCTTTACGGTACTGGTTTTCCTCTGGCCTACTCCCTTGTGTAGTCTAGAGCAGCCCCAAGGCTGTTCCGAGCGGTGCCAGCTGGCTGTGGCCCTGCGGGACTGGTGTGCCAGATGGAGACAGCAGGAGAATAGCAGCACTCCAGTAAAACTCCAGCGTGCTCCCTTGGGTTGAGGAGAGGTGCTAACTTGACAAACCCATCCTGGGGCAAGTGGTTTTACTGGTACTCTGTTACTCTCGTACTGGTAGGACAGAAAGGACTGGCATAGAGGGTCATCTTTTTGAGGAGATGTATGGTACAGCATTCAGGTTTTGAAGTCTTTGAAGTGTGGTAGCATCTCCTCTTTACTAGTTTTATGTTTCTGTATTGTATTTGTGTAATGTTTAATTCCACAGCTTGTGCAGGTAATCAAACAAACAAAAAAAATCTATTTTAATATTGAGAAAGTGTGGTGTTTCCTGATGTGTTCCCCTGTTTTATTTTCCTAACTATGGAAAAACACTGTTATCTGTAAGATAGCCAGACAAGAAAAATCTTGTGAATGCTGGTGTGTTTTCTCTTTTTATTATAACAAAACCCCAAACCCTCAATTTTTACTGCCCAAGAATGATAACTTTAAACGTGCTCAAAAGGAAAAGTATCAGAAGTTTGAATCTCTTTGTTTGGTGAGCTGACTTTATAGTGGTTTTTTTTTTTTTTTCCTGAAAGAAATTTATTTCTTAGAACATCTCTGAAATCTGGTGTTGCTGTCACTGCTGTATATTCAGGTAGACCTGCTGGTCTGCCTCAACCCTGTGGCCTCCTTTGTATTCAAGAACAAGCTTAAGTCAGAGTAGTCTTCCAGCAGCAGCAGAAAAGCCTCCTCTGCAGATGATGTACCCCACAAAACCCGTGTGTTTGTGAATTCTGTCTTCTGGAGATGAGGGCAGTAAATGGGTAGAAGTTGTTGAATTGTATTACCTGGTGGCTGCTCAAACAGCAGATATCCTCTAGAGGAGTTGAGATACACCAACTTACCTGGTGCTCCATTGCTGTCTTGCTACAAAAGACTTTGTTCTCACCGCCCCATTAATGCAGCTAAGGCTTCTAATCCAGCAGCCCAAAATAGCTGTCGAGCCTGGGTTTTACTCTGGTGGCATTTGCTGCCCAGAGAGTCGATACAACGCAACATGCTGAACTGTAGCTGGGGAAAAAACCCACCCAACTGAGGCACATAAGCCTATTTTTGTCAGATGTTTCTACTTTGTTGATTTAAATAAGCTAATAAACTCAATGTGATAGTATGTAAAAAGGTCCTTCTCAGAAGAACAATTTAGTTTCTTTGAGAGAAGAGATCCACTTGTCAACCTCCAGAACTTTTGGATGCTGGTGGGAATAGAGACGAGGGAGGGTGAGCCCTGTATCTTCCTTGTTCCAGTGATGATCTGTGCTGGAAGAGTGAACTAGAAGGAGAATGGACCACAGAAAGTGGTGGCTGTTACATTCCAACCTAAATAGTACCTATCTCTGCTCTTGAAGAAAGAATGCTGGTATTTTTATGGTCCTGCAGGACATCACATAGATTTGGGAGTCATCCTTTTGTCTTTGTCGGCAAAGATGAGTGATTTAAGGCTTTGTCTGTCATGAAAGATACGCTAGCTTTAAGTAGCAAAGTACAATGAAGAGAAGTATGGTGAGAGGGGATTTACAAGCTGCTTTGGGGGAATTAAAACAGAACTTTGTACTTTACCCCCCTTACAGTTTTGCGGGAGTTGGGGGATAAGGTGTTAGGATCAATTTGGTTTGGTTTTTATTTTCCTGAGTGATTAACCATAGATGGCAGCAGTAAGTGGGATGTCTATGAACAGTATGAACTAATTTGTGTTTCAGAGCAGTCCAGTGGAGCTTAAGCTCCTGCCCCAGAAGGCTGGAGTCTGTCTGGTCTGTGGACCCTTGACACTTGGATGGAGGTTGCTCTTCCCAGCCCATAGAGCATTCATTTCATCATTACAAGCCAGTAGTAAAAGTTTTAGATGTGCTTCTCTGATTTCTTTACAATGTAGATTTTTCCAAAGTGACTTCAGTTGCAGGGTCTGCTTCAACTCGGTGTTGACTCCTCTTTGCTAGACAGCATCTTTGCTGCCTTTTTACTTACAGAGAAGCTTGTAATCTCAGGGAATTGGAGCTAATTTCCTGGCAAGATAGTGGACGAATTGTAATCACCCCTGTACAAAATTCTCAACGTGCATATTGTTCTTTTAATTCTCTCTCATGCTGCCATATTGAGAGTTGGGAGATACATTATATCTACTTACAGGTACGTGGTTGAAATAAAGCTTTTTAAGGAAATAGTAAAACTTTCCTTTTGTGATGCAGAAAGATGTGTTCTGTGTAAACCCATGCTGATTGTGATGCTCACTGGACTTTTCCTGTCATCTTAACACACTTTTATATCCAGCTACTCCTAATAGTTTGTGAATTAGATTTCTTTTCTACTTTTTTTTTTTAGATACAAAATCCTTTTGTCCTGGTTTTCCTCAGTGTTGAATCCTTTAACCTCGCCTATTCACATGCTTCTACTCACACTGCTTAACTTCTTAAAGTAATTCCTTCAAGTTAAGATCTTGGAAGTAGAACACGTAATCTGTGAAATCAATTCTATCAGCATTAATATTATACATTTCTTCTGGTTCATGAAGCAAAGTAAAGTTGCATTAGAGGCAAAGCTGATGATTGGTGGAATCTCCTAACTGCATTTATAGAACAAAATTTACTAAACCAGATCAAAGAGCAGAAGTGGTGCTTTATAGTCCTGTCAGTTCTGCAAAGCAAAAGGTCGAAGTTTGACGAGTGTTCAAGCAGGAAGGACATTCCACCATCCTTTCTTCAGCTTCATGGCTTTCTTCACGTCCCTCTGCCGTTTCTGTTTTAAGAAACCCGTGGTAAGCACTTTGTTTTCAGATTTTTTTCTCTTTGTGGTCAGTTAGCTGCAAAAATGGAATGGATGACCGTGAATCTGCCAAACAGAGCTCTTTAGAGTTGATTTTGATGTGATGTCATCTCTGACCTTCCAGTGAGGCCCAAGCTGTTTCTGAATCTGCACTTAACTCACAGGTAATGGCAAGTACAGTTACAGAACACAAAAGGTTGGTCAAACTCTTGCAACTCGGCATGAGGATCCCCCAAAATAGGACTTGGTGATGGGTTTTTTTTCTGCAGTTGGCACCTAATTTTCAGAGTAGCTTATTTCATGTCGGATTGCCTTGACTGGGTACTTCAATGTTCCTATTTTAAACGGGAGAAATCTGGGGGGCTGCTTGCTAAGGTGTTGGTTGTTCTGCAATAGGTGTTTTGTTATGAACTTTGGAGCATTTCCTCTATCATAGGCAGTATCTTGTTTTCAGTGACTCGTTTTTTAATTTTTTTCTTCCGTACCTTGAGTTTCCCATGGTGTTCCTACTTCTTTAGCTGTATGCTGCCCCTTTTTTTTTTTTTCCTAGGAATTATCTGTTTGTTTACAGTTAAGGCAAATGTCTACATTTCTGTGCTCTTAATTTCTTAACATGGGTCCACCCTTTCGAGTCTGATCGTGGAGCAGCACTCCTGACATGCTATCTGAGCAGACTGCTCTTCATGCCAAGGTTGTAAGTGTTAATCTTGCTGCAGACTGGGGTGATAATTCATTGCTGTCACAGCAACACATGCTTAAAGTTGCTTCTTGCCAGATTTGTTGGCTATATGCTACACTAGAGAAAATTATTTCAAGAGTCTTATTGCATAGCCAGATGCTGTAGAACTAGTGCAGTCAACCTCCCCTCCCCCTTTTTTATGACTGTTCTGACTTCAGGGAGCAAAAAGTATTACATAGTGAAAGACATTCCTATGGAGTACTGGTAAAGAGGTGGGTGAATTTCTGATCGTGGCTTATTTTTCTGGTGTTGCTTGGAGGGAAGTTCTGGTTTATGTTCAGGTTAAAAAGGGGGATTGGCTTTTAAGGTAGGGCGAGGAGAATTTAAAAATGAATTGGGTAGTCCCCTCTTTTGGTGTTTTATTTGTGTTCTCTGCAACAGTTGGGTGCTGTGGGAGTTTTATGTTTTCTTTAAGACCATGTGCAAATGAGTAGATGGGCTTGATTCCGAAGAACTGTAACAACATCTGCCATCTGTATCCTTCCAGTCCCTCACAGGAAGGAGAAACTTTGTGAACTCTTGTTTGATAATGCACAGCATATTTAGGCACTGGTCTGTAAGATGCTGTTTGGTTTAGTCACAACCGCTTTAGCTGGGTTAGGTGGCTGTAATTTTTATCTCACTTGGAATTTTTATTCTGTGCTGCACTAAATGCCCCAGGGTACATCTCCTGTTCCTGGAATTTATGGCTGTAACTTAAAAATGCTGTGTTAACTGGGCTTGCTGGCAGCTGATACTGTAAGCCAGGTCACACAGTACAGGTGACCTGCTACTTGGTCACATCTGTCCCTTGTAAGGCCTCTACAAGCCCTTGCATTCGTAGCTGTTCTGTCACTGAGATGCCGTAGAGCTCTGAAGAGAAAAAATTGGTGGCTTTTTGATACAGGTTCTGGTGTCCCCCTAGAGCAGCTCAGAATTTGCCCTTGAATACATGCTGTAGAAAAATGCAGGTTATTTAATGGATAGCTCCTGGAAAAAAAACAAAACAAAACATCATTTTGTGCACAATGGAGTTTGATTACCAGGGAAGTGAGATTTACTGATTGTTTAGTCAGACACAAACTTGCAATACGCTGTTCCCAGTGTATTTCCAGCATAACTTCCAGTGGCCAGGGGTTATGTCTCAAATATCTTTATCCTCTTATATTTTAAGAGAAGCTACCATAGAAGTTATATTATGATGAATGTGTTTCCATAGGTCAAGATGCAGGCAAAAATGTGATGTCAGAAAGGTTGGTCTAGTTTCACTCCAGTTATGTTTGTCATGCAGACTTCTCTACTTTTTCATTCTTTGTGCCTCCATTATTTGCACTACCAGGTTATAGGAGACACTATCTTGAAAATCAGGGTTAGGAAGGACTCCTTTTAGATCTGAGTAAACCACCTCTGTACTTGGCAGGGATGGCTTTTAAGCAACTTGAGATACTCTCAAAAAGCCTGAGGCAGTACTCTCAGATTCTTTTTTTTTTTTAATCCCCTGGTGAAGCATAAAGACCTTGTATTTGTCCACAAAACATTGTGCATGTTTATAACCATAGAAACAAAGCAAGAGATCAGAACTAGAAATCTGTATGAGATTCTCATGTCATACTTTCGCTCCACGCTATGTGAGGTTGCTGGTGATTTGCAATTGTAATACTTTCCTCGAGAATCTTCTGGTTTTGCTTCAAGCTCTTAACTGGTTTTTCAAGTGAAGTATGCCAAGGCAGTTCTGGGTTTTGCTCAGGTAAAAGACTTTTAAGTCACTTTCCCCTTCACTCCCGTGTTTTCCCGTCACCTCCATCCCCATGCTGCGGTCTCTGCATATGTATTAGCCTTTCATTTTTCCATATCAAGTGGCTTTAGCAGCCCAGGCAATTTTATCCTGCTGCTGGGGTAGCCCGTGCAGCTCTTCAGAGCTGACGACAGAAAAGGGTGAGTTCTCTTGTATTTCTGGCCTCCACTGACATGCCCGAGTAAATGATAGATTGAGGCTGAATCTGTCTTGCCACGTGCGTTGTAAATGTTGAATTTATTACTGGTACCATTTCTGTGAGAGCAGAAACAGGGATTTGTTTAGAACAGATCACAAGATGAGTTCTCTGTTCTTACCAAAACACAGATTGCGCTCTGGTTGGTTTTAATAGCTTTTTATTATTATTATTATTAAACCAATGCCAAACACGCACAAACTTCTGCTGCGATGTTAACTTTGGTAAGGGATCTGGAGCTTTAATGAGATGTTAGTACACCAGCTAATGTCCTAACCAGCAGAAAGTGTTGATAAGCCTATCCCAGCTTTGGAAACGAGCACAAGATAGATCAGTGGAAGAGCATACTAAAAATTATGCCTCCTCTCCCAAAAAATATTTGTTAGTATGTTTGGAGCAATAAATAATTAAGAGTTTCTGAAAAGCGTTAATATGTTCCTGTAGTATGGGAAGAACAAGGACAGCAAATAATGATAAATACTCTTGTTCTGTCATTCCCAGTGAGATTTCAGTTTCAGATCAAGTCCAAAGCAGCTGTCCCCCCCCTCCCAATTCAGTTGTTCAGTTGGGAGACCAGAAGCATTAAGCTTATCTGCTTGAACTGATCAATTTCAGACCTCAGTCGTTTGCAGCTTTGAGGCAGAGCTTGTGGAATCCTACCTTTTGATGATGTTTCACTCTTGGAATGCAATGTGGTAATTCAGAGGATTGCATCAGATGGATTCCCTCCTTAAGGGGAAACTGGATACCAGCAGACTGTCCACGTTGCTTTGGGGAGAGAACTGAAATTCAGAAGGAAAAGCAGGACACGCAGAACCCCTGTGACCTCTCTCTTGTTCAGACTCCTCTGCAGTTCAGTCTTCTCCTTATATCCACTTGACACAGATTATTACCTTCTAACACAACAAAAAGACTTCTGAGTTTCTGTATGGAAAGTAAGTAAATGGAAAATAAGGAGAGAGGGAAGTGAGAGAGGGAAAGTAGAAGAGTTGGAAACAAAGCCTCTTGTTCTGGGTGGGGAGATGATGGGGGAGGAGAGTGTCATGATATGGATGGTTCAGCAAAACTCTGGTGTAAGCAGCGAGGCTACACTAGGGAAGTAACTCAAGGGACTCAAGCAGCACAGACGAAGCCAGAGTGCTGTTCAGGTGTAATGCTGTGTCTCAGAGGAGAAATACGATTTTGGCTGGGTTCTGTCAGTGGGTTTTGGCCAGTTCTGTCCATCCCAGCAAGGTGTTCTCTCATACACAGATGTTAACACGAGGCCTTGGCGCAGATGCTCTTGGCCAAGTTTCATTTCCTTGAAGGATGTTATGTCAGCAGAAATTACTGTGTGGACTTTGCCTCCCTGTCTGTGTGAACCCATCTTTCTTATATAGACAAACCTCCTTGCCTTTTTTCTTTGGTCTTTCTTTTAAACGTTTAAATTCTGTGCAAAGTCTTTACAGTTGCATCCTGAACAGAACTGGTAACTTTCTCTGGTGTGTGCATGTGTTGACATTCAAATTGAAAACCACTTAACAAAACCATTTTTTTTTCTATCGGTCTGAAAACCAAGAATCTGTCACTCTCATGCTGTAGGAACATATAAGATTTCTTGATTCTACCACCATTCCTTGTTTTTCAGAGAGAACCTTGATGTAATGTTGTATTGGCTGATGGGAAGCCAGTTGGAAATAAAATTTGGTTTTGTTTTAAATTAGAAAACCAAATGTGTATATTAAGTTCCTCAAAAAGCACTGCTTATGGTATCTAATGTCTGTTAATCATTTCATGGGAGAAATTACAGAAATACTACTCAATGCACTAATTTTCCACAGCTTTTTAATTACTCTGTTGATGTTTTTGAAGCGTAGATTTGTGCCACGGTACACTGGAGTATATTTGAACAAAATACAGAGCAATAAAACTAATTGTAATTCATGTAAGATCAACAAAACATTAATTCTATTAGTTTTGCCAGCAGTCTGAAGTATGGGGTTGGTTCTTTCTTAAGCCTGTGCTTTATTATTCCTTTTGCACCATTCTGTCCCATCAGTGTCTCGCATGGAGTTGGTGTTTTATATGTAGACACCTGTATATCTGTAGGTAATTAATTTCTTTTAAAAGTAGCTAAAAATGCATGTGAAGGCTGATTTAGTTACTTTTGGTAAGCTTCCCCCTTTTCTGTGGTATTATCTTGACTACAAAAGAAGAAAAAAACATCACTTAAGTTGTTCTAATCAGTCTGTGTTCAGCTATCAAGTATTAGTACACTGAACAGTCACTGTTTCCTTGTATTAATCACGCAGTCACTTCATCTGTCTTGGTTTACTAGAAGTGAAAATAATTATCAAAATAGGTTAAAATTTATTTCTCATTTCAATCGCAGTGTCTCGTGGAAGACTCCTATTCAACTTTATCTCCTATCACAAGAGACCAGAACTGTGTGATGAGAGAATGTGTTTTGGTATTTAGAAGCCCGTAAGAACACTTCATTATTTCATTATTGTGATGTTACTGTTGGGTAGAGCTCAGGGGTCTGTTTGGTTGCTATAAATGTGTTCCCAAATCTGAACTTTTTAAGGCTAATTTGAATTTTGAGCTTTCAATACTTCATATCATTGCCTAGAATATCAGTGTTAGGGATTTTTGCACTTAGGTGATTTTGTGTCTATCTGTGAAAACCTCCTCCCGTATGTAGTCAATGGTAATTTGCTCACCCTTGGGAAGGAAAAGTGGAGAATGATAATATGAGATACTCTAAGGTGTGTGGTATCCAGTGTAGTAGAGAATCTGTTTCTTCTCTGCCTTTCTAAGAATCAGGTTCACTAATTTAACGATCAAATGAGGAGGGTTCAAGGTCTGCTCTGTTTTGTCAGAGCATCACAGACCACATGCACAGCTGCTTTTTCCCCTCCCTTTGTCTTTTTTTAGTAATGTCTTTGGAGATGTGTGGTTATCAGTGTTTTTGTCCCCTCTTATTTGATTAAAAGAGGGACTTAGTAGCTCTTTAAAAATGACATTCAGTATTTAATGGTTACTCTATTAGTTTTTCCCCATTTTCCGAGAGAAAACTTGGCAGCAAAAGAGCTGCATAAAACCTTTGGACTAAAGAACTGTTTATCCCTTAAAATAGCTGCTGTTTCTGACCTTTTTTTGTCTCGGTAGAAGCAGAATCTAGCTGCTCAAGGAGAGAGAATATCTTCTTTTGCTGGAAAGATGGAAAGATGACACCACCCCAAAGAAGAGGTGACTGGAGACAGTAGTGTTCCTGTAAATGAGTGCACCATTCCTTCCTCTGCTCCCTGCAGCCTTGTTCAGGAGTGATGGACATGGTGGCCACTGTAGACAGATTGTCACTGTCGTAGGGTGCTGCTCTTCACTCTTTCAAAAACATGAGGGAAAAAAAAATCCAAGGGAGGAGGGCAATCTTTCCAGGCCTGTTCTTGTAATATTGTAGTCAAGTTTGCAAAATCTTCATTATTACCTTGACTTAGAGATGAAGTCTGACCAATATGTAAAATACAAAAGGACACTTTAAAAAAAAAAAAGTTAATTTGTGACTAAAAAAAGGGGAGGATTTGTTGTAAATTCTCCAAACCCCTGTTTTCTATCATATGTGCAGTACAACAGCTTTGAGGCTGGACTGTTGAGTATTTATCAAACCTAGCAAATCTGTATTTCAGGGTGTTGTAGCTGACTCTCTTGTAAAGCTTGTAAATCCTGAGTGGAAATAATCCCTTCTCTGAAGAACTGCAGAATGATTTCTTATCTGTAAATGGACTTCTGATTATTTCAACCTATTATCTGCTTGCCCAGCAATTCTTGGTTAACTGGAATTCATCTCTGTAGTCTCCTTTCTCTTCCTCCTCCTCTTTACCTAGCGCACCCCACCACCTCCTTTGCAAAGAACAAGGATTTCACTTTACGTTTACATGTTGACCTGCGAGTTTGAACTTTTGATGTTCAGAGAGCTGTGCCTCGGGGAGAAGTGTTGAACTGGTCCAGGAATAATTTTGTTGTGAACTGTAAAAGCCCTTCTGTTTCTGCTGACCACCTTACGCGCTAAACCTAATAACAGAGCAGCTTGTTTTCATGGTGGATTGTGAGACTTTACAGCTACTGCCTTTTTTTTTTCCCCAGTAATGATTTTTGGGTGGGTTTTGGGTTTGTTTTTGAGAGAATTTAAAGGCTCTTGTGATCTAGCTTTGTTTCTGGTTTTCAGTTCAATTTCAGAATAAGATCTCACGCTGCAGGCAGTTTTATGTTGGTACTCAGAACGATTGCACTGATGTTGGTGTAACTCCACACATGCACAGGCCCCGTATTTCAGGATTCTCATCAAGATGTCAGTATTTTCTACCCTAGACAAGGCAGTAATCTTTTTCCAAGTTCATGAATGCTGGAGCCTTCTTCTACCATCTGTTTTGGAGCACTGTGTCAAATCTGAAGCTGGACTTGGAAGACTGCTTGGATATTGCTTTCCTGTCCTGTTTTCAGACTCGAGCAGGTATTTCCTTCACAGCTTTGCATGAACTCTGCTGTCCTCCAGCAAGTGTCCTCAGGCACAGTGGGCTCTGCTTCATCATTACGCAGACTATGGGGTTTTAGCTGGCAAAGATATTTCCACTTCTTGTAGCTTGTTTGAATCGTGGCAGCCACTTTAGAGTGAGATCCCATGAAACACAATTATGAAGTCACTGACTATAGCCCAGTCTGGCTTTGTGGATGCCAGCGACACCCAGTCTCTGTTGGGATGATCAAAAAAGATGATTTGATTTGGTCGCAACTGCTGTCTGCAAATAGCTCAGTCACGCTTGCCATAGGAGTTAATAAGCAATTTGTTCCACCAATGCATGTTCCCATTTTGAGTTGTATCTATTTTTTTTTTTAGTTGGAAGTCCTCAGATCTATGGGTTTTTTCTTCCAAAATAGATTCTTCAAGTCGCACGATTAATTTATGCACCTGAAGTTGTCTCTTCTCTGTTCTGCTTTACATGAAAATGTGTGTGCACCCAAGTACCCTTAAACTTTTCTGATAAGATAAACTGTGAATTATACCTGAGTAACTCATTTCTGAAAGCAGCCTGCAGCTTTACTGTACAGATGCTCTCTTGGTAAATGAAACACTACTTATCTTAATTACCAGTGTTAATGGGCATGCCGTGGGCCCAGTATTTGCTAATGTCAGGTAGAATCTAAGTTATGTCTTTCTACACTTGACAAATGTCACAGTAGCTGTAGTTCTGAGTTGAATGAATGAATCAGTGGCACGTGCAGGAGTAGTTCCTGGCACTCACCTGTAGAGCATAAGCCAGACTATATTCTTCCCTTCTTTCAAGCAGGCACCATTATTACTAAAACACCACATGCTACTCATTTGTCAGGTACACGTGCTCCAGAACGTGCTTCGTAACTGATGGATGTCTTGTAGTTTCTCCTTCTGCATTTATCTCCTTACAAAGGTCTCTGCTTTTACAGCAACTGATATGCTTCTGTCCATGTGTGTGTGATGCTAACTCCTTCATGGCTAAGGCAGTGATCTATGTAGACATAAATACAGCAAAGCCTCTAAAAACCCATATATTTCCCATCATACAGACTATACCTGTGTTCAGATACTATTTTGGATAGAAAACTTGCAATGGCTTCCAAGAGTTCAATATATACTTCATGTTAAGAGAACAGAAAATACCTTCTAAACCATCTTTACAGGAAATTGACATTGAAATTCCCCTTTTTTACTTTAAGTAGAACAATTACCCTTTTAAAACCATACATATATGTGTATGTATATATATGTGCATAAGCTGTGTTTTCATTTGATAAGGAAGATTCGTATACAGGATGGTTCTTTTAAAAGATGCCAAAGTTCCCCAAGAGCCAGTGGAGGAAAAGGGAGCCATAAATGAAGTGGGCTGAAACAGTTTGATCTTATTTGCAATACTTGTGTTTTGCAAGATAGATAGAGAGGAAAATAATGTGGTTGGGTTTGGCTTTTTTTAAACTCAAAACATAAAACTTGAGCTGGTTTACAGGATTTGAAGAGAGATGTTCAAATAGGTATTCCTGCTTACCTGGTATCATGGGGGGTGGTGTCTTTGTTTTCATGAAATAGTTGAAAGTTTGGAGGATGAGCTCGATGTCTTGCGTAAAACTGGAATGAATTTTAACAGGAGTGGTGAAATGAGGTTTTAGCTGCACTAAATGCTTGTGTATTTAAATGTTCTAGTAGTTGGACACTCCACAGAACTTAATATACATTTCATGTTTCCTGTACAAAGTGCTAAAGGAGTTGCCTGCAGTAGTGATGCTTGAGAAGGTGCCACATTCACTGGAGTTCTGTTCTTCCAAAGTTCCTATGGGATGATTTTTTTTCCTTCCATTTTTAGTGTCATCAGTTGACTTTTCTCTAGTGATGAGTTTGCTGTGCAAAAATACTTGCCCAAAGGGTCATGTGGACTATGAATATATTTGATACATCTTCCTTAGGAGACAGGTTTTACCTGGGATTGCTGAACTGGGGGAGTCCTAATGCAGATCTTGGGCTAAGCACATGTAGGTAGCACTCATCCCCCAGTTCCCTCCTCAGTTTCCACTGCTGTCACTTCATTAACAGAAATGGGATGTCAGGAATTCCTGCTCTCATTAAGTCTTTTGGCACATAAATTCCACAAGTTATTTCATTAACTGTGAAAGAAATGCCTCGGCACAGATTCACAGGACTGATGAAAACCACTTGAACCTGCCTGCAAACTTTCAGAAAAATTTCTCCTTGCTATGAGAACCTTCTCTCAGCACTCTTAATTTGTGTGATTAATCAAAGAATAATGAGTAATTCATTAACTATGACAGGCAGATTGTCTTCTACATCAAAGTACTGTTCATCTAGCTCTCTGGCAGTGGACAAAATTTAAATCTTTAATAGAAATCCTCACGTCTTTACCAAAAAATGGAAAATGTTATGTATTATGGAGCATGTTACTTTTCCTTGCTTGCAGGGCAGAGGCGTAGCAGCTCTCGTAGAGCATCTGAAAGGTGAGAGCCTTGTGTTTTGAATCCTTCCACTGATCTGACATCTTTAAGGCACAAGTTAGAACTCCTGAAGGTGAATCCCTTTGCATTTCCTTTTTAAAAATCAGGTCTTTTGTCTTTTGCTGAGATTTACAAGCTTTTTAAAATAGCTTTATGATGTTTTTCAGCACCTTTAATAGTTCTTTCCTTTTTTTTTTGCTGTCTCATAGTTTAGAGCTCCAGCCTTTTCATTTAAAGAGCTTTCTGTTGTGAGAATATGAAGCAACTTGCGTATTACGCGTTCTGAAGTGTTGTCAAAAAGATGCATCGTGGAATGAAGCAATGGCTTTGTGTCAAAAGCATTCTGTCTTGACAGTTCCTCTTCTGCACTACTCGAATAGTTTCGAGAACTGGAATAATTTTAGTATTTTTTTTTTTCCAAATTGTTAACCTCAGCTTTTAAATTCTTTAAGTAAAAGCTGAATTCCTTTTAAAAGGTCATTAACAATTGTTTGGAGCTGGCTACCAGAAATGGTTCTCATAACTCCCCAATTGCATTGCAGGATAAGTCTTTACCCCGTAAAAGTGTTGTGGTGTTGTTAGGATTTTTTATTTGGTTTGATGTGTGTGATTGTTAGGGGTTGGTTTGTTTGTTTGTTGTGGGTTTTTTTATACATACACTCTTCACTCTCTCCTGAAGGTACTTAGAAGGAGCATTGTATTTGTATTTACTGTATTGTGTAGCATAAGGGTGGGTTGGTTTTTATCTTGCTAGGATTGTGTAGCACGTTGACTGAAATGTGTTCTTCCTTTCCATCTTCCATATTTTAATGGGACTATTAGAATTTTATTTTTATTATTAGAATTTTTATTCAGGAAGAAACTGGTGTTTATGCAGACAGATTGTATAATGCTTATGGCTCTGGGTATGCTTTTGTGCTTGATGTCAGGAATGGAGTTGGATGTTCTTAGATCCTGAAAGTAATGTTATCTGCATGTAATTCTCTTCTCACCCTTTCTTCTGTGGCTTTTCCAACATCTTCCTTTGGAACAGTAGAGGGTAAGTGAAGCTTTTCTAGAAACAGGCTTCTCTTCAAAGCCTGGCTAGCAAAATGACAAAAGTTGGAAGGTACCTTCATTTTGTTTTAGTTTGTCCTCTAAAGAGCGAGGAAAAGAGGAAGAAAGATCTGTTGTTGGTATTATGAAATAGGCCTTCACTGTAATTAACAGCCTGGGAATTTTTCTGCTTGCTTTTCTTATCCCGTGTTGCGAAAGCTTGCTGTCCTGCTGGGATTTCTTTTTGGAATGCAGAGGTGTGTTCTGGCTAAGAGCGTGTGCTTTGCCTAATAAGCTTTCCTAGCCACTGAGCCCAGCTGGCTGCTGCAGTCTGTATTTGTTTTGTCTTAACTAATTTTTATATCCGTGCTTTAAATTCAACTAACACTTTTTGCATTAAATGACAAACCAAGCACAATGTCCATAAATGAAACCAAACACTGTAATCTACTAATTTTTGTTTTCAGTGTGCAGTGTTATGTAATCAAGCAGCCGACTAGAAAGGACAATGCAGAGATAATAGTGGTGGCATGGAAATGGTGCTCAACTGAAATGATCAGCCCTCGTTGAAGGGAATGTTGATGTTGACTTAAGGGTTTAGCAATTCCTCTCCTAAATGCAGAAGACAAGCAGAGAGAGCAGGGTCTGGCTGGTCAGCACAAAATGTTCTTGTCAAGTCTTTGTATCTTCTGCTGTAGGAGGCGATGCCATCAACACGTAGCACTTGGCTGGGGTCTACGGATGGGTTAATTTTGAGGGTTGCTGCAGTCTTGCAGCTACCTCTGAATTTGAGAAGTTCCAAGTACTGAAACTCTCTGAAAATCGGCCACTGTCTGTTCTAAATTATGAATGAACAGAATAAATGTTAGAAGATGAAACATGGATTGGAAATTCTCTTTCAAAATAGTCGTGGATCACTATTTACGAGTCTGCACCAGTGACAGTGGAATTGCTGCTGCAAGATTGCTCTTTATATATTTGTGGAAACTAAAAATGTTTCTGTTCTTAAGCCCCCTGTTCTTCTCATCTCTCAGCTTGTGTATTAGCTCCCTGTTCTTCTCATCTCTCAGCTTGTGTATTAGCTCCCTGTTCTTCTCATCTCTCACTTTGTGTATTTGTGAGTGTTGTGGGATGTTTTCTTGTTAGGAAAAAATTTGCCAGGAGGAAAAGGAGGAGGTCTTTGTATCTTCTGTGATTGCTCACAGATTTTGAGACACTGGGATCGTATGTAGACAAAGCTGTAAACAAAGACAGACTTACTGTGACTGGTACCTGTCCTAGATGCATTATTGTGTGGGTTTCAGTCTCAAGAGATGGGGAGCCTTAGCCACGAGGCTAGTGCTGCATCATCTTCACTGCTCTGCTAGGTACTGCTGCTTCTCTGCCTCTGGCCTTGTGGGTGACAGCAGCAGTTTGGGTTTGGGGCACAGTTCCCCTCACCTCCTCAGCCCCTTTCACTGTCAGTTTGGACAGTGTGCCCTTCTTCCTTCTCCAAGCTGCACGTGCCTGGCCCTGGTTTACAGCTGCAGTTGCCACACTTGGTGCATCCTAAGCAAGAGATGTAGATTGGCTGCTTCTTTGGCTTTACTGCTGAACATGGAAAGTTTTCATACAGTACCAGTCAAATATACCAAGCTCTGGCCCCTTCCCCACTCTGCTGTTAGGTGCCAGAGTAGCTAGGTTGCTTTTTTTCTGTTGGTGTTTTGTTTTGTTTGGTTTAGTAAGATGTAGCAGCTGCTTGGAAGTTAAATAAATAAATAAAAAAACCCCCTAACCAACCCACAACAATAAAGAGCAACAACAGCAAAAATACCTGTCTAACCCTGACTGGATAATTACTCTCACAGTAGTAAGCACTGACTTTATTCTTGTGGCAAATTCATGTAGTTTAAAGATGCTATGAGTAGAAGCTTCTCTTTTTTTTTTTTTTTTTTTTTGCTTCTGGGGTGAGTGGCATCTGACCTGCACATAAATGCTCTCCTGATGCTCTCCTGTTCTCCTATTCATTGTAGGCAAGCAGACTGAGCTGGGTCAAGATGAAGATTTGAATCCATTTGATGGTTTTCCACATTGCTCTCCAAAGAATTGCATTGCACTGAGGCTCTAGACTTTTTTTTGTAGCCTTTACACAAATGTCAGTGGACAGATTTAGGGCCTAGATGTCAACTCCATTCACTTGCTGGTTTGCTTCATGTTTATTAAACTGTGACTGATCAGAATCAAAGTAAATTTCCTGAAGTCAAAACTACTGATGATAACACCTCAAAGCTATCAGTAATTGCATTTGCAATTACACTATTAAAAAAAGGGCAAGCTTTTGCATGTGATTAAATAGAAAAACAACCCTTTTCCCCCCCTAATAGCACTCCTTGTTCTGTAATGTATAGAATAGACTGTTAAAAATATCAAATGAGTTTCTCTACACTCAATTTAAGAAAAAAAAATCTCAGTTCAGAAACTTGTCCATTTAGGTTTTCTGAACAAAGCAGTGGCACTAATACGTGAAATGTAATCTGTTAATGGCTTACAGGCATCTCTGAGAAGGGAATATATGGATTTTTACTTAATGCTATTGTTTGGTACATTAAAAAAGAACAACAAAATATTTCTGAGTGATTGGATATCGCTGGGGAAAAAAAAAAAACCCAAACAACAACACAAGAATATGAGGAGGAAATCTCTTTAGCTCTAGTCAACAAAGTAAAAGGAGGAAACAACTAAGAACTTATCCTGCAAAGTTGTCATTCTCTGCTACTCGGGGGAAGGTTTCAATGCTCCAAGAACTGAGTCTTGCTAGCAAAGTGCCAAATTGAGAATATACTGTGATGTATTTTTGCTTTGTGTTGGGTTTTGGGGTGTTCTTTGTTTCTTGGGGGAGGGGGTGTGGGAGGGTGGTACAGTTGGAGGGTTTTTGTTTACTTCTTGATTCCATTTAGGGGATTCAAACTTTTTCTACTCGGAAACAACTTTTCCTTGCCCTCCTGAACTAGAGAAGTAAGAATTTCATGTGCCCTGATCTTGAGAGAGAGTAACACTTTAACTGCACCCCTCCTCTGCTCATCCCTTTGAGAGGCAGCTAAAATGAACTTCTCTTGCAAAACAAGTTAATGTTCTAAATGCAGCATGAAGCATCAAAACATAATAATTGGCTGTATGTCCTGGGTAAAAAGACAGAAGCTCTTTGCTAAGAAACAGTTGCCCACCTTTCTGCAGGCATTGTGATTAATGGTTTTTCTGTGGACCGCAGCAATCTGCAAACTCTTTAAATAGATAAAGGAATAAATCTTTGTCATGAGAATGCTTCTATCCCAGTTGTTTTGGGGTTTGGTTTTGTTTTTCCTGAAGGTGCTTTCACTCATTTTACCAATTTTAGCATGAGAAATCCAAACTCCTTTTCCTTTCCAAAAGGTATTTTGTGTTCATATTGCTTTAATAACAGTTTTTCTAAGCTGACTTGCGTGCCTGTAGAGTTCAGAATATCCATCTGTCCAAATCTTAAACCTCCTAAAGGGTGAATCTCTATTTTGACCACCTCTGTCTTACCTCCATAACTTCAGGTTGGCAAATTGGCATCGAGAGTTTTAGGTTGGCAAATTTGCATCAGAGTCTTCTAGTGAATGAAAGACCTTTTATTTTGCTCTAGTGAAATGAATTATTAATTTGTTTTGTACTGAGGTATGAGGCAATAGTAAGCTTCAGCTTCCTAGATCTGTTCTGTGCAAGCATATTGAGAATTTGCTTTCACTCTCTGGATGTTCCCAAGCAGGAACATGTTTGTTGGCTTCGAGTGTTCCCGTACATACACGGCTAGGTGAACAGAAATGGCTCCTCAGATGCTGCTGTCATAATAGTCTAAGTTGAACTAGACAGACAAAAGGTCCAGTTTGTCCCCTGTAGTTCCATTTTAAGCTTCCTGCTCGTGAAAAGCACTGTTGGTTGAGGCCATGTGAAGGTTCTGTCTTCTTTTCTCCAAAAGACTTGCTGTATAATTTTAGAGGGTGCCTTTCTTTTGCGATGAAGACTATTTAGTGTCTCTGGGTTAATGGTCTTTTCTGTGTCAGCACATTTTCCTGGCATGTTTTTAAGGGGGGATGTTCTTGGGAATGGTTTGTGGTCCTTTGGGCAGGTTGGTCTTTGGAAGGAGAATGGAGAGTTCTGTACAGCTCTTGTAAAACCAAACATGAAGTTTTATTTTATTGTTCTGTAATGGCTTTTCTTGTAGTCACTGTGAGGGGGACTAGAATTTGTCTTCAGCTCCTCTTAGACAAGGAGGAAGTTTTATTGTTATGGCAAGAAGAGAGTTTGGCTTTTGTGCCTTGTTTGTTTGTTGTTTCTATCATCATTGATACTCACAATTGCCAGGGAAGTTGTAAGCAATGGGGTTAATTTCTGTACTACTAGTTGGCTTGTTCTGCTCCAGTAAATAGAAAGCTGTCATGTATAATAAATCTTAAAGTCTTGAGAGAATGGTGCATAACTCATAGGAGACTTTTAAAAAAAAAAGCAGAAATGCTTTGTACCAGACTAATGCTTTTTGGTTGGGCTCAACAATGGATCTGCCCTCTTTAGTGCAGCATTGTTTTGGTGTTTTTTAATAAACAGTCACTAGGAGATGCACTCTTTTACTCTATTGCTGCTCATTTTCTAGTAGTTTCCTCTTTTACTGAGAGTATTTTCCCCCTAAATAAGTCATGCCACAGAGAATCTGTGCTGTAGCATCATCCCATCCATCTTTCCTACCAGCAGAATCAATTCAACTTTGATGTGGACTAATTAAGTTCACATATTTTTATGGACATTTTAAAGCCCTTAAAGACGAGAGAGCTGAAATATCTGTGCTTTTCAAAATGAGGTTGTAGGACTTGTTAGGGCTTTGATCCTGCATATCCCCGAAGCTTCTATTTTCTTTTTCTGGAAGGACCATATCTAGAGAGAGTATTTCCATCAATGTAGTGTAGCAAACTTCCCAGGAGCATACCTGTGTCTATATTGAAGAATCAGATTTCTTAGTTTTATGCAGGGCAAAATCCAGTCTTTGCAGCACGGGCAGGATTTGCTAGGAGCCTGCACAGCATCACCCAGGTTTGTCTCTCTAGCTTGTTCCTTGACTCGCTTCCCGAGTCACGTGCTCACAGATTAGATCAATACATTACCTAATAGAATGTTGAAAAAACATTTGCACGATTTGCTGACATGGGGGAATGGTGAGGTAAAGCAATAGATTTTTATACTAGATCTTAGAATACATTCCTGCGGTATTGGCAAGGCCCTCGTTCTGTGAATTTCACTTCTGCAGTGGTGCATTGCAGGAAACAGATAAAAATCAGCACACAGAACATGCGTCCTACCTATGCGGGGACAGAGACATGCATTTGAGCCTGAAGCAGCTTACACGTTTTCACAAGGCAGATAGGATTTCCACTTCTAAATGAATCTCACTGCAGAAGGATGTGTGATCTAATTTGAACAAGATCCATTATTTAAATGGTTTAAAAGCACAATAGGCTCTTACGTGCCTTTTTTTTAGAGTACTTGAGAAATCATTTAGATTTTTAAATGCTGGTGGTGGGGAGCATCCACTAAAGGAGAAGCAAATAAGCAATTTTCACTTACTCATTTGAATTCTGGAGAGTTGCTTTCTTCTTGTTGAAATGCAGAAATGCAGCTTTTTACTACTGTGACTATATCTGAGAATCAAAACTACATCTTCAGAGCATCCTCCCATTTTTCTCTAGCTCGTGCTGTCTGCCTTTTAAACAGTGCAACTTTTTTTGCCTCACAAGTTTTATTTCAACCTCACACCTGCTGTGGAATTTTGTGTGAAACAAAAAGAGTTGTGTGCAAACTGTATGAGCTGAAGCAGAACAGTTTAAACCAGTTCCTTCCAGTAGGAAAAGGACAAATAAGATGAGTTTACTGATGTTTTCCATCCTGCAGTTTAGCGCAGAGCTCCAATAATGCTTTGATCTTATTGAATGAAAGAGCCCATTAAAAAAAGAGTTGTCTGTCTTGTTCTGAATCCTTGGGAAAAAAATGCTTGCAGTAGCTCGCTTAGGAATGGGAAAGGTCACTTCAGGATAGTCTGTAACAGCCTAAAGTGTTAGCAACTACTAGATAAAGTTTAGTTAAGTGAGAACTAAAGTAGCTGTGCTCAAGAGGTCTGGTTGTTTCTGGAAGAAAGGCTTTAGGAAGGCTTTTCTGACCCCTGTAGATTGATCTTTGTCTGCACTGATCCAGTATTTGGGGGGTGGGGGGTGTAAATGTGGTTGGCTTTTCTGAAATAACTTCCAGTGATTTTGTGGTTTTGCTGCTTCTTTTCTCCCTTCACTGGTCTCAGAGCAGCTGTAGTATGTTTGGACACAGTGGCAAATGGTCTTTAACACTGTTGTGTAAATCAATTCACTCCAGAGTTCAGAAAAGCAGGTAGAGTCATAAACCCCCCCCTATATTATCTGACAGTGTGTATAGAAGCATTTTTAAAGCTATTTATGTGGAACCTGTTTATGGTCTGTCTTTTTTTTTTTTTTTAAGTGGACTCAAAGCTACTTCAAACTTGCTTCTTTCAGTTCAATCAATAGGTCTCCTTATTTTACAGTGCATCTTTTTCCACCTGCTCCTTAGTGAAAAGTTACCCATATTTTCCTTATCCTTAATGGCAGTAGGGATTGAACCCCTGCCAATTTTGGGCTGGAACAGTGCTGCTGTGTAAATGAGTTCTGAATGTAACTGCTCATCACTGTGCTCTGGATCTGCTCAGTAACAGCCATTCCCACTGTGTGCTGCAGTTTGGAGAAGGAAAGTGAGTGCTCTGGCTGTTGATTCCTCAGGCAGTGGATGATGGGATATTACCTGCCTTGGGAAAGTTCCTGGGATAACTTAATCCAGCTTTCTCGTCCTTCAGCAGAACGGATGCTGTTATTTCAAAAGCTGTTTGCAGTCCTTTCAGGCTTATTCTGAATGTTGTTGCCTTCACCTGATGTGTCAAGAAGATGCTTTTATAGGTGGCCTCTTTTCTTCCCGTGTTGCAAACCAGCTCCTCTGGATTGCTGTGAACTTGGAGGGTTTACCTGCTTGCTCCTCATGTGCCTTGCCTTTGGATCAGTGTTTGTTCTTTGTTATTAAGAATTCACCTTTGAGTTTTAGAGCATTTTTCTGGTGTTCAGCTAACTTTTGAAAGCATGGCACCTCTCTTGTAATTTTCTCACCCTTCTAGCAGAGAATAAAACCAATTGTTTTCTATGTCCAGAGGCACAAAACTAAATGCTCTCGGGCTTCCCCAGTCATTTGTGTGGTTAATTCTACACTTGGGAAGATTGTTCAGGAACTGGATGGGGATCCTTGGTCCAAGCAAAATATTTGGCCAACTGTGCTTTGGTTCCTGGTGGGTTAGCCACACTGCTATTGTGGCAAGCCGTCACAAGCTTCTGCAAGCTGCAGAAGGTAGCTGAGGCTGCTTTATTAATTAGGATAAACTCTCATTCTCCTCAGCCTCCGGAGAATTTGTCAGCCTGGCATCGGAGCATCAGAGAACACTTAGCAGAGGCTTGTCATTGCCAGCTGAGGAAATTGAGAGAATTTGTCAAAACCAAGAAATACAACTGAAAATTGAATCAGATTAGGGTGCTTTTAAAAGTTTTAGACCAAAAAGCACTAAATAGGCAGATTCTTCAAAATATTCTGATCATGGCCTCAAAAATGGCAAGCCTTGTTTCCCTTGTGTGGTTGCTGGTGTGTCTGCTGTGAGGATAGGGAGGGGGGAAAAACCCTGAAAAAATAAAGGGTGGGAAACAGATCACCTTCCGAATTTGAATCGCAGAAGATATTTAATCATTCTTTCTCTGGCAGTAGGTACTGTGCAACTAAACTCTTTTTTTCTGCCATCAGGGTGAAATGAAGATAAAGTGATTCTGAGGTTAGAATAGGTGAGTTTAATGTAATGTTACTTTGCCTTATCAAGAGACAGGTACTTTGTGCTGTTGCTGGGATGCAGCTTCTTGAAAAGTTTCCTCAGGTTACTGTTATCTTTTGTAGCATGTTCAGTACTTTCATTTTTGCCCTCTTTATTATTTTTCACTTCAAGGCAGTGATAGGATTTGTTGGAGTTAGCCATGAGTTAATCTAATCTCCAGAAGCACCACAAGCTGCTCAGGTGTCACGCTGCTTTGTTTTTATTTACACTCAGTTTGAGAACTGTGATGTTATTAACAACTTAGGCTATTTCATCTTTAATTATAAATTGTGATATTGTTGCCTTCAAACTTGGGCTTGGACAGAGCCAAATGTCCTGTTCACAGACTAGGAAAGCTGTGTAGATGTCTCTGCAGCACCCAATGGCAATATGGGAACCAGCAAATACACCAGTGCAGAGCAGTGCCTGAGGTGTAACGTGTGTTGTTGAACAGAGCTGAAGGACTTAACTGTCTTTTTCTGCCGCTGTCTGAACAAACATTTAGAATAACTCACTTCAATAAGTTACCTGTACTTGGCTTTTTTTTTTTAGGGTGACTTTCTGAACATTTACCAAACCACAGAATCCTTCTGTAACTAGTGCACAGATTTGCTAGTACTAAGACTTTGCCCCTGACTTTACTGAGGTTGAAAACAAGATTTACAATATCGATGGCGTATTCTTCTCAAAATTTTCTAATCAGATGATATAATAGTTAAGACTTGGTTGTAGGAACTCAATGAACAATATATAAGTTGAATTTTTTTTTTTAAAGCTGATGTGTCAAACTTGCACTGACTCAGAGTAACTCTGAATCATCCTATCAGTACGTGGAGGAGAGATTTGCGTGCCATACCACAGAGAACTGTAGAATCAATTCCCTCTTTTTGTTTCTTGAAACCTAAGAGCACGGCTTTGAAGTTTTAAGTATTTAAATTTCTGAAATCTGGGTGATGGGGTCTGTGGCACTTAGGAAAGCAGTGCAGTGAATCCTGGAGAAAATAGACTAAGAAGTGATAGAAGTGTCCTAAGGCAGATTTGACCCAAATTTCTTATCTTGAGGTACAAAGAGTACTCCAGAGTAGTAAATCTTGTCAGCTGTGGTTTAATGCTGGCTTTCTCTTCTCACAAAGCAGAAGAAATGCTGCTCTTGGAGTAGCCGTAGGGTCTCCATCTTCATCAAAGAAAGCAGCAGTGGTCAGTCACGACCTTTTCTGATTGTCTGTCCTTTATTGCTTTCAAAAAATAGGGAACAGGAAGCATGCTGCTCATTGGTCTGCGTGCGCTGCTCTGTCTCTCTTACAGCAGGACAAGAATTGGTTGCAGCATGGATGGATGAGAATTAAAAATAAGTCTGTGCCTAGGCTATGGTCTAGATGTGGCGTGGTGAATAGGAGAGGCAAGAATTGTCAAAGGGTACATTGCTGTACCTAAAGTGTACATCTAAAGGTGAGGTACTCTGAA
The DNA here is from genome assembly GCA_024611175.1 of Megaceryle torquata. Taxonomy (NCBI): domain Eukaryota; kingdom Metazoa; phylum Chordata; class Aves; order Coraciiformes; family Cerylidae; genus Megaceryle; species Megaceryle torquata. Next base: position 30,535 of record JANIJG010024283.1, on the reverse strand, counting down.
TAAGTGAGGAAATGTTCAAATTTCCCTTACATGTCTTGATCTGCAGCCCAGTGTGAGGGCATTTGCACTTCGTGGCCAAAAAATTTCAGTCAAAAGTCTCTAACTTTTCTATTTTGTTTTTTCTTTATTGTTTGTTGGTTCCCCCCCCCCTTTCTACTGTTTAACAAATGCTGTAAACTTCAAATCTGTTTCTTCACTCTTGCTCATGTTCTAAGGGATTAAGAATCCAAGAAGGCAGAGTTTTATTGGAGGAGCTGCCACAGGTTTCTAAGGCTCTGGGCAAGCAGACCCTCATTTGTTGCTTTCTCCTACTTGCCTCTCCCACCAGTGTGTGGAAGCAACACCAGCAAAAGGGGATGGGACTTGAAGGGATGTGTTTGGTTAGCTCATATCTAGTTTTAACTCAAAGCAACTTTAAAAATAGTAGCGTAAAATCATAAGAGGGAAAGTATTGAGAATTACAGATACTTGGCTTCCAGAGATCTCATAGCATTGCTAAATTTTGCCTCTTCATTTTAGACCTAGCAGCTTCTCCTGCCTAAATAACTACTGTGGTGGTTGTACCAAGGATAACTTTGGAATAGATTTCTCACTTTCTCACAGAAATCCTACTTCAAAATTCAGCAGCAGTGAGTGGCACTCCTCAATGTCTCCTTGTGCCTGGAGTTCACCTGCTTTTGAGTCCACTTAAGTGCTTCCTTGTAAGGAATACTTTGAGCTGTACACTCTTAATGCTTCTGGAGCACAAATGCAGCTTCTTGGGAACAAAGTAGATGATAGTAACAAAAGTATGGAGGGAGGATTTCCCACCTACACTTGAGATTTGAGTTCTTTCTGAAGAATTAGACTCTCTTGTTGGGGCTGGAAAGTGAAGCGTACCCCTCCAGAGACTCTCAGCAATGATGGTAATGTATTGGAGAGTTTATTTTCTTGTTTCTGATGTGTCTAAATGTAACATCTGCTTTACACAAAAACTGGCTTTAAGAGGTGGGGAAATAGAAGAAGATTTGTGTTGGAAAACTTTTACAATTTCTTAGCATTAGCAAAGTACATGATGAAACACTTGCAGGGATCCAGAGCTGGTGTATTTGCTTTAAGAGTACCTTAAGACTCTGCTTTTTTAAGTTACTTGTGAACACATACGATGTGGCAACAACTTCCCTGTGATCTTTTAACCTCCCGAGCCTCCCACTGTCTTGTCAGTGTTACCAAGTTCAGCTTTTCCTGTGAACCTTTGCGGTGAATATGGTTTGCAGACTGAAAGGTAGGAGGTCTTTGGCTTAGAAGCCTGTAACCAACAACAGTTCTGTTCTCAAAGTGCTGTGATATATTTAGTACAAGAGGAAAGACTCATTAAGTACCACGGCAGAAAACTTTACAAATATGTTTTCCTCTCATGTACAATTAAATGAAAAATGAGTTTCTAAAGCTACTTCTGAACTAGCTGAAGACTCCCGAGGATGGTTTGCAGTGGCTCAGGTCTGTCGTGCGCCTCTTGCTTTTTCTGCGCGGTTTGCTTCGCGGGGATAGTGCTTTGCCACTCGTGGATCGGAGGAGCCAATATCACATGAAGTTGAAATAGGTTGGTAGGCTTTTGGAACAATGGATGCTACGTGCCCAGCGCGACCACCTTGCTTTAGGTGGAGCCTGAGCTGGAACAGGAACTGTCGGGCTGTGGACTGCTAGGGCAGAGCAGCGGCACCTGGATGCATTACTTTTTATTGGTAGAATGGTAAACTAATAAGAAGCTGTTCTGATGATCTGGGAAGACTTGAAGTGTCAGCAATCTACTTTTTGACTTGCTGATGCCTGCTGCTTTTTCTTCTTTTAAACTTACTTCCTATCACAGCGATTAATGCCACAAGCAGGTACCCTTTTAGAGCTGGATTCTGTTGACCTGTTGCAGGTGATGAGAACCAGGAATCGTTTGCGTGCTCTGGTTTTCAGATGCTCATTTGTTAGGCTGTTTAACCATCCCTTAACATACAGAACCATGGCCGAGGGTCTGGGTGTTTGAATTCCCACTCATAGTAGCAACAAAGGAGATCACTAGAGGAAAAAGTCCTGAAGAGGGAATTGGGACATCAAACGTTGCTCACTCCTGCAGCGTTGACAGCAGTGTTGTCCGTTACTCTGTGTGTGTACGCTCTTTATACTGGGCAGCAGCATTCGGGGCCTCCTCTGGTTTCTGTGTGATTTGTTAGAATGCCAAAGCAAAATTAAAGGGTTGAGTTTGGACTGAAGGAAGACTGGCTGGGGATATCACGTGAGGGACTGTGTGTGGGGAGAGAGCATAGGATTAAAGATGGAGAGTGGAGTATTTGAGTGAGGAGAATGAAGGAGAGAAGCAAGTAGGTAGCAGAATAAAATGATGAGGTGAGCAGAGTAATAATGGGACAGGGTATGGTGGAAGGGAAAGACTCTAGGATAGGAAGAGGTGCTCTTGTATCTGGGAGGACGTGCTACAGAAAAGGAGAAGTGTCGGGTTGATTTGTAGCTGAAGTGCTGGTTGACTTCCTTAAGCATCTAGACCATAAGCAAGACCTAACTTGCTGTTTTAAAAAGTTGAGTTGTGTTTTAAAGCAGGCTTATAACTTTATGGATCTGACCAGCTTACTTATTTGCAGTATTCTGTTTCATCTTCCACTGTAGCCTCAAGAGATGCGAGCAAGAGTGGGAGGATTATGAAACAAAGTAATTTGATTATTTGGGGTGGGGTGGGAGGAGGGTGGCGGTTTTGTTTTAACTTGGCAAATTGTTTAAAAGCACAGACAGTTGAAAAGGAGACAGCTAATCTAGTTAAGAATAGGCACTGTGGTTTTTGATATTGATTTCTTTCCTCTGTTGCCTTTTAACCTTGTTTTCTTACAATTTTAGAAAAACCATCTTGAGTTATACTGAACAAATAGAGGATATGGAAAAAAATAGCTTCCTTTAAATAAGTGATTGAACTTCTTTTAACTTACCACTAATTAGCTTTTTACATTCTTTGAGCTCTCTTAAATTTAATTGAAAAAAAACCCAACCAAACCAACCAACTCTTAAGGTATGAATTTTCTGCCTTGTAGCCTAAAATGATTGATTTTTACATGCTTAAGTCATCTGTTTACAATACATTTAATGCTAAAAGATTTATTTTTAGCTGGCTAAGTAAAATAGCTAGTTGCTCGAGTTGTTGTCATAGCAGCAATCTTAACAGATAGGCTGATCCTATTTAGTTTCTGCAGCCAGGGAGCGACCGTTAGGCAACAGTTTGACAGTTCTGCGGTGGTTTTTTTTTCTAAAGATGGAAATTGTGCTGGTGGTAGTGAATTTTTTTTTCTTTCTGTAGGTGTGTGGAGTTTGATTCAACCCGATCTATTTCCATCTAAAAGAACTTAGGAGAACTTTGAATACACAACATATGAGAGTCAGGATTTAAGTCTTAATTTGTAGAAGCTTGAAAATAAATTACAGGGTGTAGCATATTGCAAGCTGCTTTGATTATTTTTTTTAACAGCCATAAGTATTCTGAAAGAAAAATGCCAGACTAGAGAACAGGATTATGCATTATTTATTCAGCACTAATTTTAAGTTGTGGCAGACTAGGCAAATAGTACTCAAGATCTTTGGGGTGGGGGGTTTTTTGATGAAATGCGTTGCCTGGGTTAGAGGATAGCTTAGTATTTTAGTAATTCTGATTCTTTTTGTAGTAAGAAGAAAAATAGGTTTTTCTACACTGACAAGCAAAGGACTAGTATTTTCAGATGACTCTGTAAAATAAGGTGTGCCTCTAAGTGATCTCTGGAGCTCTGAGCTCTTGCAGATGTGCAGTTACTCTCAAACATGCATCTGAATGCAGTTGCTGTTACCTGAGATGAAAAGTGACCCCACTGTGTGAATTTCTCCTGTCTGGATCTTCCAGTCAGATGGTATCAGACCCAAATTTTTTTCAGTAGTGCTGAACAAGAGACTTCTCTCAGACTCTCTTAAAGCTTATTAGACAGAGTAATTGTTCTAAAGATTTGTTGAAGTACTTGAGTTTAATGCTAAGAGAAGGTGTTGGATTTTGTTGGCTTAAAATATGATTGAGAGTCAACAACTCTATTTAACTTTCTAATTGCCATTTTTTTTTCCTCCAGGCCTACTTGTTAAAATGTATTGTTATCACAGGAATGCAAAGCATCATGTCAGGCTTGCAAATTTAGTAACTTCCAGTGAATTGTAGTGATTTTCATCACATAGCTCCCCTTTCTGGGTCCGGGAAATAGTCAGTGCATTGCTTTCCAAGCTTGAATCAGAGCCAGTCTGAGAGTGACGAAAGTGACTTCTGTAACTCCTTGACTGGCATGGGATTTGATGTTGTGCCACTCTTTTATGGACTGCTATAGAGAAATCTAATGAATGAATCTCATGCAGAGACATGAAATACCCGACACCCACAAATGTTTTCATGTTCAATACAGCTTTTGGTTGAGGAGCTCTGTGAAAAAGCAGAGCTCATGCTGTGGTCCTACCACCCAAAACACCTCCCTTTTCAGCCCTATTACCTCCTTGCTGGGCATCTGCTTTCCTAGAGCTCTGGTGTTCATCTGAGTCCACTCCATCACGCTTCACCCCCTCAAATTTAGGAACCTGACATTAGTTTCACTCCTAGTTTCAACTTCCAGGTTAGCAAGCTGAATTAGTTCAGCCAAGGGGCAAAAGCCCATTGCTTCAATCTCGGGGCTGTGTGGGTGGGGGTGACTCTGAGTGGGTGGGGGGTGACTCTGAAGAACAGAGCAAGAACAGATGCATCGGGACCTCGCTTCCCTGGTCATCAACATCTTTGCTGCTGTAATGTTAAGTCCGTAACACCCGGGGTGTTGCACCACCAGTGAATGTGTGGCTCTTAATGTGCTGGATAGAGGAACTTGACAGAGGTTAATCTAGGGGGGAGTGGCAAATTCATTTCACACACATCTTTTTCCTGGCTTGCACAGGGTCGTGCAGGTCATTCTGTTGGCACATGGTTGGTAGTAAGCCAGGAATGCCCAGGTGGAGTGAGGGAATGGTAGGACTGTGTGTGTGCTGCTTACCCCTGCTTGAAGTGGTGTACTACAGGCTGAAAGTGGGCTGTCATCTGCTCCCTGTCAAGACTCAGATGTATTGGACAAATGGAAGAGTGTTCTCTCTTAATGTGTCTAATGGATGGTTTTGTTACATGTGGGCAGAACTATTTCCCCTCTGATCACTAGTGTTCAAGAGGCACCAAAGAAAAGGGAAAGCTGGCACTTAGACCTGTGTCCGCTTAGCTGGACCTACCTGGAGACGCTCTTCTGTCACTCACGTTCTCTCTGTTTTTCTCTTTCAGGCAAAGTCGTGCATTTGTCATATGTGTGGTGCCCACCTGAACAGACTCCACTCTTGCCTCTACTGTGTCTTCTTTGGCTGTTTTACAAAGAAACATATTCACGAGCACGCAAAGACAAAGCGACACAATTTAGGTAAGTTCTCCTCCCGATACGCTCGCTCTGTCCTCCCTGTCACTTCTGGTCCAGTAAGGTGATGTTTTCTTGTAGCTACCTCATTAGATAGGGGAGCGATTTTCTTTTGGGTTAATTTAGCAGCATCATTTTAAACTTGGTGTTTAAACTTCTGCATGACAGTAAGGTTTTGTTCACAACTTCAAATGTGGTTTACTGTTAGTATCTTCAGTTTATTAGTCTGAGTTTATTATTGTTTCTTATCTTGGTATTTATGAATTAATGGCATATAAAGGGAAAAAAAAATAACAAAAAATATCTGTGTCTTTAGACAGAATTAATTTTTTTTCCTAAATGTGAAAAATGGTGGGTTTAGTACCTTGAGCATTTATTTCAATGAAGTTTTTTTCAGGAGTTCAGGTTCAGCTTTTTGTTCTTGCTAAAGAAAAAAAAAAATCTTTCCTATAATAAAACTAATCAAGTAAAAATCAAAATGTTTAAAACTTTTAAGCTTTAATTATTTTCTTCTCTCTTTTTTTTTTTTTTTTCCCCCCTGCCTTGGCTTTCTGTTTCCAGTGGGGTCAAGAATCTTAAGTAATAGAAAACCAGTTTAAGTGGTGTGCAGCACCTTTCCCTCAACTGCCTCAAAACCACTGGTAAAATGCTGACAAGTTCTTCCAGTCAGCTTTGGTGCTACATAATATTCAAAACCAAAAGTATTTAGTTTTGGTTAAAATTACTTCCTGCTTATAGTTGACAGCATTTTAGGGTTGTAATGTAAAATATGGATCATTTTATCTTAAAACTGTGTGAAAATAGATCTGTACAATTCGGTTTGCTGTACAACCTAGTTAATTTTTCTTCAAATGAAAATATATTCTTGGTGGAGTGATAAAAAAAAAAAAAAGCATGATCTCTTGACCAGCGTGGCCACCATTTTCATTAAATTTCTCCTAAGTGCTTGCTGAACAAACTGTCTTTTATTTTCCATGAAGATCAGGATGCTCCAGACGGCCAACAGTGCTGTGTACTCCTGTGCTTAAGAAACTGGTGTGTAAGTTTACTATTTATGGAAAAGATGATTTAAACCAGCAGATTGTTATAGTTTCTTCCTCCATATGTGTCAAGAAAGAAAAAAATGTAGGCTCCATCATGGTACAGCTTAAGATATAAGGAGAGGCTGAGAGCACTGTGACTGCTTATCTTACAGGAGAGATGGCTCAGGGAGATTTCTTCAGTGTGTACAAATACCTAAAAAGAATGGTTAAAAAAGGTGGAGCCAAGCTCCTTTCAGTGGTGTCCAGTGGCTGTACAAGAGACAGTGAGCACAAAAACACAGGAGGTTCTGTCTGGTCATCAGGGAACAGACTTTTACTGTGAGGGTGACTGAGACCTGGAACAGTTTGCCCCTGAGAGGTTGTGGAGTGTCTATCTTTGGATATTTTCAAAAGTCATCTGGTCATGGTCCTGGGCAACTTGCTCTGGATGGCTCTACTTGAGCAGGAAGATTGGACAAGGTGTCCTCCAGAAGTCTTTGGCAACCTCAACCATTCTTAGAAAAAAACAAACCAGCTCTGTATGACAACTTCTTAATGCTTTTTGAAAGGTGTGATCCCAAAGAGTTTATGAAGTCAATTCATTTGGTGAAATTATTTAGGAATCTTTACCAATGCAGAAGTACAAATTACTCTATTAAAGGATTTCTGGTAAAGTGTATTTATGTATTAAAAAAACCAAAAAACAACAAACCCTTCTGTGCTAATATAAGTTTATGGCCAGGTTTAAAAAAAATACAGTGCTAAATTGAGACCATAGACAGTATTTGCCTGTTTATCTATGGATACTGTGTAAACACTTGTAATATTTTTACCATTAAACTTTAAATATTTATGGAGAATGTTTTCCAAGAGTTTTATAATCACACGTGTTGCAAACTGCTGTTTATCTGCATCTTTGGGAAGCTTGAATTCTTCAAGTTAATTTTTGTGCAAGGTAGAATTTGCTGTTGTGAAGCAGTTTTTGTTTCCTTAAAGTGAAAACAAAGCTGGGCAGAGGAGGGAGGATCTTTGTAGATGAACCCACTCTTGCTTAAAGCCACTTGTAGTTATTGTCATGGTAGTAGATAATTAAGAAGGTGTCAGATAAGGTACTTGCCAAAAGGAATAGCCTTTAGATAAAAAGGGTGAGAGTTAATTATACAAGCCAAAGCACAGAATACAGTATTGTATCATCCCACCAAGGATTCTTCTGCAGCTAAATATAACGTGCTCAGTGCACAAATAGGTGTAGTGTGACAATTGTACAACTAACTGCTTGATTTCCAGTTTTGGAGATTCTTTTTCCCTTGTCTTTCTCTTTTTTATGTGTGTTTTGATGTTTTAATTTCCAGCTGCATGTGAAATAAGCCATAAAAATATTTTTGTAGTTTTACTAGTGCTTTTGGTTGCTTTTACTGCTGCAGTTTTTGTTGGGGAAATATCTGATAGGCAAAAGCAAGCTTAAGTGCTTGGGAATTTCAAAACGAGCAGGAATTATTTTAAAACACTTGGTGACTTTTTGCTGAGCCAACATCAGTCTCCATGGAGACTAGCAGGGACTGCACACTTAATCACAGTTCTAAGAAATATCACAGATTTCAGCTGTAACAGCTGTCTGAGCACTGGAAGCAATGTCACTGCAGCTAGCTGCTCTGTGTTTCAGGAAGCTTCAGGATCATAGTCCAGAGTGTTCTTAAAATACATCCCTTGTTATCTCTGCTGCCCGGAGCGATATAAATTAGACACTCACACTCTGACCTTTCAGTGCTACCTGTGCTCTTGCATCTGTTTGCCTATTGGGGGTTATATTAATAATACTCTGCTTATTTGAATATATTCCTTGAGTTGTGGATGTGGGTGACAGGTAGGAGGTGAAGTAAAATCCAGCTACACGAGCTGTCTTTTTTAACCTCTGCATTGCACGGTCCCTGTAGTTGATCACCACAATAGGCTGATACTGTCACTGGGTTGGGAATTATTAATGCAATGTAAAATTTTTATCTAGGCTTGCAAACCTTTAGAAAGAGGTAGATAGGACTGACCTTTCCAGGATTTTGAAGACACTTGGGACTATTCAAAATAGCCTTTTCCTCTTCTGTTTTAGTGGTGGTTTTTGACTGTGTAAGCATCTCTTATTCTGCTTGTTCCCACCCCAAGACATGAAAATGGTATCGGTCATAAACACCCATGGGTGTGTCCTAGGACTGTGCAGAGATAGTCTGTGTCAAAATATGTAGTGTGCAGAGGAGTTGTCAGGAGCAGATAAGGCAGAGCTGTCTGTCCATTGCCTCCTGGAGGACTGTCAGGCGTTTAATCAGTCACTGTTAATAGAGAGCTGATTATAGATGCTACAGATCTGAATTCCAGCAGCCTGAGCAAGGGATATCTTGGTCTGAGGATGTTGTTACTTCAGGGAATGGTTTCTGCTGTTGCAATTTTAGTAATACAGAATCCTTAATTTTTCCTCTATTGCTCCTCCTCCTAGTATTATCCTAAAACATGTTTTGCTTCTTTGAAGTGGTTGTACTGGTTGAAGCTGTGTCATAAATATGCAGTCTTCTACCTGGTAGTGGTCAAAAGAATGAATAAACCTAAAGAAAAAGGCAGCAGTCTAGTTGTTGTTCCCCCCCCCACTCCCCTTTTTCTGCTTTCTGCTCTTAAAAAAACTTGCTGAACAGGAGATTGCTTCTGGGTGCTTTGTATTCCAGTAGCTCCCTTTAGCCTGTCCAGTGTTAAAGCCTGGTCCTTTTTGGTCCCCCCAACCCACTGGCAGCAAGTTCTGAGCCACGTGAAGATTGTCCACGTCTTCCTGGTTTGCTTTATCTTGCTCTGTATTTCTTTTATGAGGAGTTGAGAAATGGAGAGTAAAAAGTTTCTTCTAGGATTCTTGATCTTTCTGATACTGTCAAATCTTTCTCTTTCCCAATCTGTAGGTTCTTGAACTATTTTCTTATTGAAACTGTTGTATGATTTTCAACATCTTCATCATATTTTTATTGTGCAGTTCTAATGCATTCATCTGTGGTGACAACTCTTTGGATTAATACAGTTTACTATACTAATATCTTGTATTCTTAGTTATTACTTCCATGACTTCTGTTTTGTGTTTCCTATTATGCTGTTCAGCACTGAGCTGATGTTATTCCTTGGGAGTTACACTCCAAAACTTCTTTCCTGAGTGGTAACTGTTACTCATCTGCTACCTAATTGGTGGGGATTAGAGTTTCACTCTTGGTGGTATTACCTATTTCTTAACTGTCTTGAAATCCTTCCAGAGCTCTTTGCAAACTTCAGATTTGATTGTTCTAAATGGCTGAGTGCCTTCAGCACACTTTGTCATCTTCCTATATAACCTTTCCAAAGGAGGTTCCAGCACCTGGGGAGTTTGCTGGTGGATTCTGTCCTTGTAAAAACTGATGGTCCCTTCCTTATCTCTTCCACAGTTGCTCAGTGAAGGAGAACACATAGAAACTTAATCCCAGAGTAGCAGGAACAGGAAGATGCCTGTGAACAGTGGCTGTAAAAGAGACTGGTGCTGTAGAGAGGGTTCATCTCAAATCTGTAGCAGTGATGCTTTTATTGGTTTCCTGGTTGGGACTGAAAAATACTAGGAGTTACACCAAATGAAGTTTTAGTAGTCTCTCTGAGTGAATATTTTCTGTTTCATAACAATTACAATATTTTTTTCTGGGGAATATCAAATGAGAACACAGAACTGATGACGTTAAGAGTATAGATTGCTTGGGAGGTTTTCCCCCACATGCTTTTTTAATATATATTTATATAGATAGCTAAATGCACACTTAACTGCAAGAAAAACTGCAGCCATGAGGCTTAGGAAAGTCTGTTACAGGTAACCATTCTGAGCTGGATGAGTTCAGTTACACTATGGAAGCTCTGCGTAGACCTATTTAATCTCCTCGGGGAGAAGCCAGCTCATGCATTTCCACACTATGCCCCTATCTGTTAGAGCTGCACTCTTCACACGTGAATAGTGTCTCTGAAACAGCACGTAATGCAGTTTTGGGTTGAAGACTTGGTCTGCTCCAAGGCCCTGTTCTGGACTTAAAGACAAGGTAGGTGAAATAGCAGGACTCTGACTCCGTGGTTAGGAGATGAAACAAGAACCAGTTGGAAGACTGAAGTGCTGTTCAGTTTCTAAGGAGACTGGCAAATGGTTCATTTCAGAATGAATCCTGTTAGAGTACATTCATTATTTATTAGATCAGGAACTGTTTTTGTAAGTGTATGCTGATGTAAAGTTCAGTCCAATAAATACATTTGTGGTCAGACAAATTGGGTGGGTGAGCATAATAATAATGCTTACGGATTAAGCTGGGGATTTTTTGATAGGATTCAAGAAGCTTCTACTTCCTTTACAAAACAAATAACTAAATTTTTTATCTGATTCAGAGGAAACACAACAAAAAGATGGGTTTGGTTTTGTTTTTTCCTTTGACCAACTTCAAGTGTAGAAAATCTCATTACTGCTGTTAACGTGTACCTGTCCGAACTGTAATATGTAGAAGCAGAACACTTACGTACAGGAATGATGGTCAAAGTTGTCCAATTTTCATTCAGACTGGAAGGTATTGCCTATAGTGTTAGTTCTGCACGATGGCCCTAGAGTTGATTTCCTTTGTAAACTGCTAAGGCTGTCGTTAGCTCTGCGTGGAAGGGGCAATTAGAGCAGTTCCCAGCACAGTGTAGTGCAGTGCTAGAGTAGCGGTCTGGTTTTACTTCTTTTTTTTGCATCTAGGCTCAGAAAGGGAGGGAAAAGGTCATCTGGGCATTTTACCAGTCTCTTGATTTGACTTCTGATGTTTTGTTTGGGGTGGTGGTGTGGTGGGGAAAAGTCTGTTAAGGAAAATAGAAAGCAGCATACGGTGTTTGATAGTTCTGTCAGAGATGGATTGTGTCAGGCTAATAAATCCTTTTGGCAATATAACTGATTTTCTTAGAAAAATTAAATACACCAGACCTAGTTTGTCTAGATCAAGTGCAGAATTTGGCATTTTGACCTCCTGGAAATTATTACTGAGGTAGAAGTAACAGGGATCAGTATAATTGTGGTGCAGATGAGGCGGGATAAAGGGACATGGATGATGAATAAACTGAAAGCAGAATGTGTGGGATGCATGGATTTTCCTAGCAGAATCAGTCCTGATTTACTGCTCTTTTCTAGTAATTGAAGAGAAGGAATTATGTCTGTGTATGAAATTCATCATGGTCACGAAGTTCAGAGATATTGCTTGTAGTGAGCAATACTAAGTAGTCCTGTCTTAAGAATTAAATAACCTTCTGGACTACAGTAATAAAAAATGAGATGAAATTGAATAGTAGAAAGTCCAAACTCTTTGTAGTTCAGCATAATATCCTTGTGATGCTAACAAGAGGGTCATGGATTGGAAGTGGAGGAGGAGGAAAGCATTTTGGATGTCCAGTTCAGCCGTAGGGTATGGCTTTTGGAGCTCCTCCAAGCCATCTCCCAAAAGCTCTTACTATCAGAAATGACTCCTGAAGAGTTTTCTGTAAAGCTGGGTTATTCTTAGCCCTCAGAAGGCCAACCTCCTGAGTATTTACCTGCATGTTGCCACCTCTGCATGCATCTGCTTGCCTCAGATCCAACTACAAACTTCAGCGCAGTTCTGGAACTTACTGCTGCTTTTATTGAACATGAGGGTTTGAGGTGAGTCTCCACTGCTGATCAAATAAGCCTCTGCAGATGAGTGTTAGTAGTCTGCATCATAGGGAGCAGCATAAAACTTTATGGCTGTGATTTGGGCTTTCTACCTTCAAATTCCTGGAAAAAAAAAAACCCAGCAAGATTAAGTAGGGAGCATTTAACCATTTCTCTCCTTGAAACCTGAGTAATAAATCGTGGGAGCAAGAGAAGGTGCTTTAGGCAGGAGGATTTAGTTCTTTTCATTTTCCAAAAGATTACTGCAGATAGGGGGAACATTGCAGGGTCAGGGAAGGGCAGGGAGAAGACTGACAAAAGGCCAAATGTATTTTATAATAGGAAGTGCAGGGCAGCTGAAGTATGGTCAGTACTACAGACTCCCCTGTAGTAAGCATACTGCCTGCATGCACGTGGACTGAAGTGTAGTGTGTGAGAGATACACGTGTTTCTGAGTGAGGTCAAGGAGCTGGAGTTAATATTCTCCTCATAATAAATGAACATAAAATGTTTTGACGTACTGTGGTTCCTCTAAATTAACAGTGAAACATTTTTGGTATCTCAATTCCATAGAGATACTAGGACACTTTTCCTTCATCTTCTCTTTCTTGGCTTGAATTCCCATGCTGATGTCGGATGATGCTCTGAACCATCCCAGAGGCAAGGCTAAGACATAGAGACGGGTCATTTGGCTCCTAGTTTGAAGTAGTTTGTGGGGTGGTATTGGGTACCTGCCATGGCTGGATTGCAGGCAGGTTGGTGCCCTTAAACGTGAAAATTCTAGATCTGTATGGGGCCAGCAGGTATGTTGGAGACTTTTGAGCACAACCTCCAGAAACAGTTATCTGTTGCCTGCTGGGTTACAAAAAGTACTGAATGGAATGCTTTTTAACCTCATGAATTAGGAGAAGAAAATGCCTTTTCTCTTAAATATTGAAGGCCCTCATTTTTAATGTGTATGAAAAGATTGAGTATCCGATGCTGTGCTTTTGGCAACAAAAGGAAGTTTGTGGGTTGTGTTTTTGTTGTGGTGGTGTTTTTTCTCTGAAAGTACTTGCAATTCTCAATGGTTTCAGTGGAAGGTAGGTTGGATTACCATTTAGCAGAACTAGCCTTTAATTATTATTTTATCTTTTTTAAATCTGTGTCTGGGAGAGTTGATAAAGCTGTGAATCACCCTGACAGAGACTGAGAGGGTAAGGGAAAAGAATGAATAGCCTCTAATGTGTCTGCTCACGAGTCCCTGGCAAAAACTCAACTGCGTTAAGCTGATTGATCAATCAGATGAGTCTGCTAGTGTGTTTTGGCCTCTTGTTTTTGTTTAGTTTTGGGTGGGTTTTATGTATTAGTGTTTCTTACTGAGATTGATAAGATCATCTTGCTCATATCAGTAGACTTAGCAGTGAATGTATCTTACCAGTTTAGGAATTCTGACCTACTATGGAGGTTCCAGGTGCCAGGAAGGCAGGAGGAGGGCAATCAGATACTTGTTTTGTGCTAATATATCTAAGAAACTGGAGAGTTGGCTGAAGCTTAGCAAATCACTTGTGAGCTTAAGACTATTATCTGAAACTTAATCATTAACACATCAGGTGAAAAATTAGGCAGCAGGAATTAGCTTGGGATGTTGCTGAGAATACTGTCTAAAAGAATTAGTCTTCTTTGTTACAGAAGTTGAACAAGATGCAGGTGACTTGCATAGAATATGAGTGTGTGTGTTGATTTGAGGTTGATAATGCACCAAGACTGAGTCACAGAAATTCATGGTGCAATTAATTTCAATACAGATGAAAGTTGACCTCAATTCTGAGTTGCTGTGTGCTTTGTTCTACTTGAATGCAACCAGTGCTCCAAGGAAGATGGTGATACCAAAGCTTGATTCACAGATATGTCATCTGTGATGGAAGGCTCTTGTATGTTATGGGGAATGATCCCATTTTCAACTAAGCAATGCTAGTTCTGTTCACCTGGTCTTTTGAAAATTGTCTATTAACTGGATGAGGTGTGTGCTGGATGTGGCACGTTTCTCTGCTTTGTGATGTTCCCATCATCTCTGATCTCTTAACCTTTTCACAAGGACATCAGTGGATATATTTGGTAAAGCGCTCGGGCTTAAACAAAACACTTTGCTCTGCTCCCAGGAGGAGAGTTTGAAGACCCTTTGCTGCCTAAATTTAAACTTTCACCCCTAAGCTATTGTCTTTTGAAACTTACTGTCCCTTGCACTGATGATAAAGCTGCTCTCATTCCCACATGATCTGTGATGCCTCATTGTTTCTCCAGCTTTATTTTAAAATGAAAAATGAGATAGCTCTTGACTTTCTTGTGTTGCAACTGTTTAGAATTTTGTTTATGACGAGGTACAAGGAGATCTGACTCTAGAATAGGGGTAGTGTGTTGTCAGCATGGAAGGTATAAAACCAAAGAAAAATGTTAAATTCCAAGAGACCTTTTCATTCTTTTATTCATTTTCCTGTGATCCCCAGGTAGATATTTTGAATTCCTGAAACAGGAGAGTAGATTGATCAAATTTAATAAAATGGCATTGATTCTTGAAAATGTCTTTGGGTTCTCTGCTGTGAAAGGGGGGGGGGGGGAAATGTCTAGTGAAGGTGTATTGTATTTTAGCAGTGTAATCAATTGTGTATGTTTAAGGTAAAACTGAACTCAAGCGCAGGGATTTCACACCCCCCTCTCAGGGGTAGTAGCAGCTTTAGGAAAAGCAGAAGGTAGGAATAGCAGCCACTCTGGGGGAGCCTCCTGAAAGAGATGCTTTTTCATGAGGAATGTGGGGCAGAGCTGGCAGTAGCTTAGTCCAAAACATCTAGATGTTGCTTCTAGGTTAGTAGTTCCCAAACTTTATGAATTTGAGGCCCATTTTTGTTAAGTTTTTTTTATCTCAAACTCTAATGCAAATGATGCAGGTTCTTATATGTGCATTCTCATTTACTCTGTACTGTTGTAGTGCTTTTTACTGGGTATTCCAATCGGGTGTTTCAGTTTGGGGTAGAACTTCACGGCAATTGAGTTTAAAATAAAAGCAATTTAGCCTGTTGGCCAAATGGTGAGGTGAAATTTGCCTTCTCCCAAAGGACAAGGTATGGACTTTGCCCTTTTGGTGTGCTGTAACTGCAGTTAGTGGTAACAAATTGCTTACTTTGGAAGAATTTCTGTCAGTAAGACAGTCCTTTCAGTGGTTCCTCAGCTGGAGACCTCAGCAGACCAGCTCCATGGGCATGGTGGCTCCCTGGAGTGACTCAGCGGTGTCTGGTTTGCACTTTTCCCTAAAGAAAACATTCTTTTTCACCTCAAGATGACTAGAATAAGAAAGCTGATGTATATTTCAAGGGAAAAATTCAAATGATACTAATTAGAAACATCTTAGGAACTTTACTAGTGGTCTGTTTTCCTAGGATCATGAAACTGAGCAGCTGTATTTTGGCTTTCCTGAGAAACTCCTGCCCCTTCCTTTGTGTTGTACCCAGGCCCCTACGGCCGCCTTGTCACTGGGGCTTGAGATAATTTGTCCACAACCTGTTGCAGTCTTTCTAATACCATTGAAAGTGTTGGCATGTATACAACTGTATTGTTCACATAAGTATGCTGGAGAGTGGTTATTTTCTCAAGAGCCCTTAATCAGGCACTGGACAATTAGGGCTTTTACTCTGCCAGTGTTTCTGTTGAATTTCCTGATTCTTTACACCCCAAATTAATTCTGCTCTGAACAAGTGGTTTGTGTAAGGTGGTCTCTTGTTGGGTTTGATCTTGTCATCTATCCTTCACTGCTCATGCATGTAAATCCAGAAAGCTGAGAAAGGGAAGGAAGGAATCCTCTGAGCCTCCCCGTTCTGGTAGTAGATTGAAAGTATTAGTGCTCAGAGAATCCTGCTGATTGAATATTCTGCCAACCCTGCTCTGTTATTTGGAAGGGAGAGGGGTTCTTTGTAAAAACTACACAGAGAAAAACATTTGGTTTTGTGTTCTGAGACCAATACTTTGGATTTTCAACAATTCTTTGTTGAAAACTGCACGTAACTGGTAGTGCAATAGGTAATGCAGTAAATATTCTCTAACTCTAATACTCTGTAGCTTGTAATCCCACCCCCCTAATTGCAGAGTGTTTTGTTGTCGAGCCAAGTTTGTTTTACTCCCTTTTGTGATATTCTGCTAAAGGATTTTAAGTCCTCCCTTTTGTGATACTCTGCTAAAGGGTTTTATTAAGTTCTCCAGGCACCAGGGTGAAACTTCTGACATTGGGAGATTAGAGAAGGTAATGCAAACACTCCTTGTCCTCTTCCACAAACCAATTGTGGTCCAAAGAGACGAAGCAAAAGGAAGATGACAGTGGCTAGATATTATGCAAATGTGTTTAATTGTATCTCTCTATTAAAGGAGAAGTAACATTCTGACATAGCACTGAAAAAGTGAGAGGAGTGAAAAAGGGCACATGGGACTGAGAGAGAATTCCCTCTGCATGGTGGGTGCTTTGGCTTATTTAGGACTCCAGAGACATTCAGTGCTCATTCTTGCAGGCCACCTCATGGTTTCCTTTGTTTAAAGCAAGTTGCCACCATAGTGAGACTATTTTAATAAAGCTGTTTATCCGGAACTAAAAGGAATTTGGAAATAAAAGAAATTGAGGATGATGATGATGTGTTTCTCAGCTGTCTGCTAGATGCAGACTGTATTTTAGTAGCTGATTTTCAAGTCTTTGTGGCTTTTTTCCATATTAATGTAGTGAAAATAACCAATTTGCTCTGATAAGTTTGCACTTCTTCCTGGATAAATGTTGAAGCAAAATGTCATATCCCAGTTAGCTGATTTAATTTCTTGGCTTTTGTTTGGTTAGGATTGTGCAAGAAAAACATTTTTAACATTAGTCAATCTTCCTATGTCCATGTGTGAAACAAGAGAAATTGAGACACATGTAACATGTGGAATAAGCTACTTTGGAAACAATTCCCCTGGACAAGTGTCTTGGAGTCTTCAGTGCTGTCTTCTGTTTGAGCCTTTGTTTGGTTTTAAAATAGGTGCTTTCTAATTATCTTAATGTCTTTCAATATAAATTAGTGAAGAACTCAAACTGTAACTGGAAAAATGTCCATGTTTTGTTCCCCCCCCCCAGCCTCTAAGGTACAGATTTTACTTTTTGTGGAGTGCTGAGAAGAAAGAGTGCCTGACTTGGAAGCCTGCTTTAAAATGTCATCTAATTTATGAACTCACATCTTTTCTTTTTTTTTTTTCTTTTTTTTTCCCCTTCTCCCCAACTTCCCTTCTGTTTTGCAGCCATAGACCTTTTGTATGGGGGTATATACTGCTTTATGTGTCAAGATTACATATACGACAAAGACATGGAACAAATTGCCAAAGAAGAACAACGAAAAGCTTGGAAATTACAAGGTTTGGTTTTCCTGCCTGCATTTCTTGTTTCTGTTTTTAATCATACCTGTCCCTCCCATTTGTCAATGGCAAAAACCAGTAAGGGGAAGAAAGAGCTCTTTAGAGTTAGTAGTACAGGGCCATGGGAGAGAGAGCTGTCTAGCTATTTCTTTCCAGGAGTTAGACTGTTTAACATGTGCGCCACACCTAATTGTAGCAAAGATATTCTAGTTGTAATTAAAAAAAATCTAACGTTAATCCTGCCAAACTTGCATAAGAACAGAGTCAGATCTGTATTAGGTAAAAAATGTAGCAGTCTGCTCCTTTAGGCTTATTTACATGATATAGGCAATAAATCTGTTCCCCTCACGTGAAATGCCACCCTTGTGTGTGATTTTTTTTTCTTATTTTTTTATTTTTTTTAATTTTTTCTGAATAGAACGTGCCAGCTTGCTTACACACCCGTGCTTTCATGGTACACGCACAGTATCTATGTAGAAATATTTACACACAAATATATGTACACACATTTGTTTTATTCAGTTTGCTTTCCCTAATTTTTTCTTTTTTAGCCTTCACCCCAACAGTGGTTTCTCACTACCAGTGTACAATGACAGGTAAGAGGCGTGGACTGGCGACGCACTTCACTAACAAGCGTCCCTTTGCTGATTATCCTGCCATTTTAGCCATGAATCACAGTTAAGAATGCCAGGTTTATCGTGCAAATTGTTTTCCTCTTGTTTGGATATGTTCCAATGATTGAATAATTACAGCAGACTTGATTTCATATACCCTTTCCTTGATAGAACTACTCCAAAACAAACCCTTTTCTCTTTGCCTTTTTTTTTTCCCCCCCTTTTTTAAAGAAAAGGAAGTAGCATTTATCTTAAAGTGAATAGGATTTAAACATCAGGTATAAAAGCTTGTCATCTTCCATTTCCAGTGGCCTCTAGGGGGTATGTTTTCTTAAAGTGGGAAAGTCTGTATTTGAAGACAGATGACTTCTGTCTAGTAACATCTCTTACTGAATCCATGGCATCCTGTTTCAATGTGACAGCCTTAGTCAGGGCTGATAGGACTTCAAACCATTCTTAACCTCATTTCCAATTTTAAAAATAGCAGCTAGCAGCGTATTAATGAGAGCTTTTCTGGTGGCCTATCAAAAGTGTAGCTGCTTTAACTTAGTTCCTACTACAGGTTGCATTCTACCCTCTGCTTAGTGCCTGTTTTGAGGGAGTTGAGTCAGGGGAAAGGAGGAAAGTGAGATCAGCAGTGAGTCTTAGAACAAGAAAGTACAGTTTGAAATGCTGTAACACAGAGCACTAGTTTTCAAAGCAAGATAAAATAGAAATAAGTTTTTAAACCTTTTATTAAGGCTATAAATAAATCTCTTCTGAAAACTCCTTCAGACCTTTCTAAATTGTATTGTTTTGAGTACCAAATTAATCTACTGCAAGAACATAACACTTCTTCACGAGGGGGAAGAGCCCCCAGTTCTCTCCTTTCGAATATGCAAATTCAAAGAGCAGTTTGTTAATTATGTTGTCCTTAGCAAATGAAATATTTGTGCTTTCTGGACGGAGATGCTGCCCGTTTGTCCTCCAGCAGATGCTGGGATGCCATAGCTTATATTCTGGGGTAATTACAGCTGCAAGATTGTTCATCTTGTCTCAGACCACAGTGCAGTGAAGGGAAGAATCACTGAGAGGAACTGCCAGGCAGAAAACCTTCTCTGTACTGGTTAACTGACTAATGAATGGCATATTAAATATGTATTTATGAATGGAATATGCACATTGCATATTCTGTCCCCGGAGAACAAATCTGTGATGTCCAATGAAGATATAAATAAAGGAATAGACAGCATACAGTTTAAATTACTGCAGTGCACAGTATAGATATTTTTTCTCTTTGAAGTCCTGGCGTGGGATCTTTTGGGTTTTTTTATGGCTTTTCATCATGAAACCATGTGTATTTCCTCAGAAATTTATCTAAGAAATGACATGGGGAGATACATGGAAGAAATAATGGACAATTACATCGTCTTTTTACCTTCTTTATTCATTGCTTCAGCTCATCCTTTCCTTCCCCTAATGACTCATGTTATCTAAAAGATTATATAAATTATCAAGGGGGGCGGGAACCCTTTTTCCTCTAAACCTAATGTCAAGATTAGTACAAATCCCAAACTCAGTGTCTTGGTTTTATTTCTGCCTCAGAGTTAATTTACTTCAGGTAGTGTTGCCAACATAAAGAGCTTTAGAAGTTACACTAATCTGCAAAAAATGAGATTGGCTTAAAAACTGAGGTGCGAACGATGTACGTTTTTAAACTTCTGTCCCCAGTGCTTGAAGAATATGAATCTGTATTTTAATAGATGCTCACATAACAACATGATGCCTGGAGAGAAAACTTTAAGAAAAACCCCAAATCTTAATGAGATTCATTTCATACTCTTGTGATTTTAACTCTTAGTGTGATGAGCTCCCGTGTCCAGCTGTAGTTCAGAGTTATGTGGTATAACTCTGAACACAATGCAACTCTACCATTTATTTATTTATTTATTTCCCCCTCTAATATTGAATATTCTTTAAGAATGAGGGAGGTGAGAACACACAGAGCCCTTCATTCTAATGAACATTTGGATTTTGGGGAGGGGAAAAAGGGCATTTGCTGAAGTATAGCTAAGTAACCCATCCGTATTCCTGATTAATTGCAAAATTGTGACTTCTGTAAACCAGAGCCTTCATTGCCTTTTCCTTCACTCATCCCTATGTCCCCGATAAGGTCACTGAAAAATGACAATTTGTCCATTTGACCTCCTGGAATTAATTCTTGAACAGAGTTTTCACATGCTGACTTGAATCTCTGGCTATTTCATAGCATCATTTTCAAAATGATGATTTTTTTTTTTTCACTCCTATAACGCTACTTTCCTTGAATTGTAAATGGTAACCTGTGCATGTTTTGCAAATCTCGGTTTAAGGTAGTTTATATTGGAGTTTTTGGCATGTTTGTGGGTGTTATTGAACCTTTTTCCTTCTTTGTATAGTTGTTTTTTTTTATTTTTAAAAAAACTTTAAGCACTGAACCATAATTAACCCTAATAAATGGTTCTTTTTTTCCCCCCCAAATTTTCAAGAGTAATAAACACTCAATATTTTAGTTACATTATAAAGCCAGAACAGAATACTTTTTAATTTCTGTCTCTGACTTAACTTAGGCCCTTTCTAATGAAAGGCTTCTGTAAGAAAGTTCTCTCTCTGTTTTGCTCTGTGTTTGTTTTGGCATTAACTGTACGTGTTTTTCTATTTGGTTTCGTTTCTTATTAATTGAACAGTATTTGATTCACCCAGAATCCTGCAAAGTAATCCAGTCTGTCATGTTTAACTTTACATGAAGAGTTGCTCTTGTGAAATGCTTTGGCCCCCATCCTCTACAAGCACTTAAGCTATATAATTATATATAGATATATATAAATATATATGAACAGCCCTGCTGACATAATACTGCATGCCTAAAGTTGAGCGCACATGTGTTTCCAGGTGTGAATTTTGTTATTTGATTTAAACATAAGCAAGTATCTTTATTATGATGATGAGACTTCATCCCGTTGTCAGATGACGCCGACTGCGTTTGGCCATCTTTAAACTACAACGAACCCAAATGCAAGAGTTCAAGTTCCCAGCTGGCCAGTGCAATAGCTGGTCCTAACATGATGTTGAAAATTACTCCAAGCTTTTTCTCTCTGTTTTTTTTTTTTTTACAACCCAATTTATATAAATCCCAGAGGGAGTATTACCAATGGGAACAGGGTTGCTGAAGACATCTAATCCAAAAGTCGTTGCTAGCCAATGTTCTGTCCTATGTGAACTGTCCATATGTGCGTCTCTCCAGTTGCTTCATCCCTTTGCCTATGCATACTGTACAGTGGTCAAAGCATTGCAGCTGGTTTCTCTCATCAGTCTGTTACGCAGTAATTAGTTCCCTTTTCTGTTTTCCTGGGTGCGTAGCTTGATGCTGAACCTTGGATAAAGGAAAGGGACTGTATGATGCTGGTATTCTTTCTTATGCTTCTTGCGTATTCTCTTGTGGAATCGGATAAAGTGAATTGGGTGCATCTGTGTAAATAAGAATTTTGGAGACCTTGAGAATCTGCAAATGAGGCCTTTTATTACTAGAACCTGGAGGGTCAGTAGTAACTATGAATTGAATGGTTTTGGGTGGGTAGCTTCTGACAAGCATAGCTGTTTCTGAAAATGAAGATCAAAGAGCTATTAAAATTTAATGTATATTATGCAGAACGTGTAAGCCTCCAGCTATATCTTCTACTCTCCTTCTTTTCATATGTATGATTTATAATTTATTTTCTGTAGCACACCACTGTTTCTGCTCCATGCATTCTGTGAAAAATAACTCTTAATTGACTTTAATCCTCAGTTTTAGAATAGATTGCTCGTCTTATGATTCTTTATTTTTAACGCCAAGATGCTTTTGTGACTCGCTGTAATTGACCTTGCATAGTAATTTCTCTCTGCTGCAGCAGCTCTTAGCTGGTCAGCACACGAGTCTTCACTGTTGTGTTTTTCTTGTATCAGATTCACCCCGAACACAACTCTCTGCTTCCCTCACATCTCTTCTCTGTACAGCTTACCTGACTCCTTTCTACTCTGCTTTCCTTTAAACAAAAGAAACGTTGATGTTTAAAGGGAATCCTAACAGATTTTAGCTGAGAAGGGGTAGTTAAATACTTATTTGCAGAGTTTGGGTTGGTTGGTGGGGGGAGGGTTATGTTTGAGCCTATTACTAATTGCATTTTTAGGTATGTTAGTAAAGTGAACCTCAAGTATTAGAACTTGCTAATACCTAATCCTCCATCAGGGATAAAAAGGAGAGAGCATACTCTCTAATGGTATATCCTAAGACACGTAGCAACTGTTTAGTGTAGCAAAATTCCAAATTCTTCTGTTCATCTCTATCTGTCCATTAAGTTGGGTCAGTTTTGATATATTTACTAAGATGTCAAAGTTCAGTGATGAGATTTCTTGGTTTTCCTGTATCTTCTCCTAAAATGCTGTGGTGGTTCTGTCATTTGACCTCTTCTGGACACAAAGAAATGCATTTTTGAGTAATAGTGGCTTTATTCTTGTGCTGGAATTTCTTTTTTTTTTTTTTTGACCACAAGGAGGATTACAATCCAATAATAGAAAATTTATTTGAGCTGGGCATTCTTTACAAGTAGAGAAGTGCTTTTCTTTCTTATTTTCTTTTATCTCTTACTTGCTACAAGATTGGTCGGTACCTTTCTGAACAATATTTTGGTAAAAGAAATCGGTCTCTTGTAGTTGTACGTAGATTGAATCTAACTTAATGGACAGCATGTTGAAAGTTTTTAAGTGAACAGAGTTTTTAATCCTTCTACTAAACAACTTCCTGAAACTTTCTTTTCGTCTGCTTAGGCATTGGAGAGAAGTATTCAACATGGGAGCCAACCAAGCGAGAGTTAGAATTGCTACGGCATAACCCCAAGCGGAGAAAAATAACCACAAACTGCACCATAGGTAAGTTCTAGAAATCCTTTCCGAAGCTGATTCCCAGCCACTTGTACGTTCAGATTGCTGTGGTGTTTTTTATTTCCATGAATGTTTACACCCTGAGATAACTGGAATGGATTTCCTTAACCGTTAGGGTAACAAAATAAGTTTATTTTACACTACCTTTTTCTTGCTGTCGAAGGATATCTCTGCTGTCTCACTTCAGGTACTGATGCTGATACATCTGTGTAACAGCTATAAAGCCATTTTTAATTTTTTTAAATTATTTCTACTTTTTTTACAATATGCCTTTAAAGAATTTCTCAGAAATCAGTGATTTTTATCTCCTCTTGGTCTTCACGCACGTGCACAGGATCTCCGATGAAGGGAAATCCTGTAGCTGAGAAGTGTCCTGAACTGTAGCAGTCTGATGGTAAATCTGGTTTTAGCACAATGAAGACTCTTTGCTTCACATTCTCAACTCCAAACGGGGTCTCTTCAGTTTCATATTGACTCTGAGAAGATGTCATTTGTTCTGCAGAGTATGTCAGCTAGCAATTTTGAAGTGCTTATCGAACGTTTAATGTTTAGAGCTCAGTAGTCTGGAGCAAAGAACTCTGAAATGCGGGTACATCTCCTTACAGCTGGAGAGTATTTGGGTAAGGCTGAGGAAAATGAACAGGTTTTTTTCCAAATTTGTTTCTTCTGCCTTTAAACTGGGGGAGTAGGGGGTTAAAACCAGCTTCCTGACAAGCTTTGATAAGGTTATTGGTCATTTTCCTATCTTGTTAAGTGCACGGGAACATTTTAATGGTAAAGGTACAAGGTTGGAGATGGAGCTAGAGACATTAAAAGTAGAAAACTGGTTAAAAAGTGGGTGTCTGATTTTTGAGCTACTTACTGTTTGAGAACCCGTCACTCTTTCAGCACGTTTGCTTTTGTCAAAATCCACTGAACAGAACTGTTCAAACGTCTTATTTTTAATACCATTAAGTCATATTTAATCCAAAACATGTGTATATTTATTTGGAAAAATGGACTGAGAAGCACAGAGCTGGTTGTAGTAAGTAGAAAATCCACGCAGAATGGTAGATCTAAAGAAGGGACCCATGCTCTTGTGATAGCAGAAAAGAAAAGACGGTTGGAAAAACATCTGGACTTTGGAAACTTCAAGCAGCCTAGGAAAAAATAACTAGGCAAAGACTGCTTACATCATCTTCACACTGGGATTTTGTGTTTTATGAAACTCCAGTATATTTTGTAAAGACTGTCACAAATTACTTAAAAATAACAGACCTGCGCAGGGTGGGGAGGTGAGGGGGGAAGTTTGGTAGAATTTTCAAGGTTAATGTGACCTTTCTGAAGCACATTTCTGTGTTTCCCTTTCCCATTTGAAGGAATGCTGTGCCTACTCTTCAAGGATTTGAAATTTTTCAGTCTGTTTAAAAAGGACGTGTCTGGTTGCATGAAATCTCGTACAACGCCGCGCGGGCGGGGGAGCGCTCACGGAACACAGGGGATAAGGGAAATGACTGATCTCTTTACTTCTGCAGGCATGCTTTTAATAATTTCTCCTACTGAGCCCTGGAGCTGTCTATGTGCTGAGATTTAGAAAGAGGGGGGAAAAAAAAATAATAAAAAAAAATCAAAGCCCCCAAGAGACATAATGCAGTTTTGGGCTACGCTTAAAAGCAAAAAGACAAGCTTTCTTTCACAAAAATACATTGGGGGGTTAGCTGGAGGAAGAAAAGACCTGCCATTGTCCTTGAGCCTTTTCTCTCCATCTAACTGCTACTAAATATATATCTGCTTCAGTCTTTTAGCCTTCACTTTCCTCACACTGACTTGTCTATTTGCAGTTTCAGATCAGTGAAGAGCCTATATGCAGACTGAAATGCTGCAATTATCTGGACATTCCCTTTTCTCTCTTTTTCTAATACTCAGTTCTTTTGAAATCAAGTTTTTATCAATCCCATAGCAGACATTAGCGAACGCAGTTTATCTGCAGAGGTAGGTAAATGGCTCAGAGAATAGGCAGAATGTCCAGTTCTGTTGGTTCTGAAAATGAAGACAATGTTGATAACCATCTATAATAAGCACTGCACATCTGTTTGATCACTTCTGTTTACAAAAAAAAAACCTGTTAAACCATAACCAGCTGCTTTTTATGGATAAAATGCTCTCTGTAGAGCTGTTTTAAGAGGAAGGCTGGGGGTGCTGGCTGCTTTCTGCCTTTATCTCCAGAGATAGGCCGGTGTCTGCTGGGAGATGGCACATTTAACTGCTCTGCAGTGACCTCCTGAGATGGTTCGTGTGCTGATGCCTCTTTCAATGTTTGTGTAAGACAAGTGTATTAGTATTAGAGCCACAGTAAACGGGCTGACGCGCTGAAATCTGCACAGCCGTGGCCTTGAAAGGGTCTACTTAACTTAGATGTGAAGGGCTTGCATAGGATTTTTCAGCCCTAATAATAAAGTACATTAAACTTGATGCTCTTCGTTACCCAGAACACCCTTGGTACATTTTGGTGTGGGTTTCCCATTACATCTTTATTATTTGCAGGATGCTCTGTGCCAGAACCTTTGTACATAAAGGGCTTTTTTTATTCCAGATTTGTAGCAATCTCATGATGCTTCTCAGACAGTTGAGTGTCTGCTAATTTTTGAGCTGTTTGAACTTTATACAGCTACAGGATCCTTTGTTTCTTATTATATTTCTTCTTTTTTTTCCTCTTTTTCTCTTTTTTCCTTTTTGTTTTCTTGACAACATATATTAAATCTGGAGAATGTTCAGTTGTGAAATGACTGTGATTATGGAGGATGGAACTGGTAGCTCATTAGAGGAAATACTGTGCAAAACTGGCTTTTGATTTAGTGAAATGAAATAGTTACACGACAACTTGAAAGTTATTGAAGAAGGAACTTATTCTGTTCACATCCTCAAAAAAAAGGCACAATAAAGAGCTAACATCCCCAAAATTTAACAAACACATACATTTTGCTTGGTCCTCTTTTAAAACCCCGTGTTTCCATCTCATAGGTCCTTTTCCAGCTCATAAGAAGGTAGTTAGTTTTGCTAGAATTGCTGTTTTTCCACTGAGTAAATTGTTCTTCAAATGATACCTGGTGTTGGGTGCTGCTGCAGGCTGTGGAAACTGTTCCAATTCCTGTCTTTTGGGATATAAACAAAGGACTGGTCCCAGTGTTGCACTTCATCATCTTCAAAGTGACTTGGAACGCTCTTGTTACCCAAGTGGAAGTGTTGAGCTATTTGCATGCAAGAGACTGTGATGAAAAATCCCTGTGTAGTGTAGATTTTGTGAGGCTTTTAATATTCTGATGTCCTAGCAACCCTGAAATGTTGATGGAGCTTCTGTATTTCAAGATGTAGAAGAGGGTGTATAAGTTACTCAGACCAGAAACATAACTCTCTTTGGGAGCAATATCTGCTCAAGACACTTTGACCTCCCTGTGCTCCAGATGCTGGAGTTGGAGTTGGAATGTTGCCTTTTTCCTGGTGCTGCTGGCACAGGTTTCAGGTGAACTAGATCAGGCTGAAGGGATAGCACAATGTGGGGAATGCGGAGCGGGAGTGGAGAGTAGGAGTTTGTAAGTTACTTTGTTGTTCTCAGCAGCAGTACTGAATTCTGGCTTAGACTATTCAGTTTCTCTGCATAGAACTAGCCTATCAATACTCACCTTGATTTGGGGTTGAAGCTGGTTTAAAGCATCCTAAAAACACCAAAAAACTTGCACGTGGAAAATTAAATAAGACTTAACAACTATTAAATTAGATTCTAACAGTGTAAAATCGAATTTCTTCGGTCTCTTCGTGTCTCTGAGGAGGCTGCTCTCAGTCAGTGAGGGGAGTGACCGAGCTCCACGTTCGCATGCACATCTTTTGTAGTCCAATCCTGTAATAAAAGTGGAAGTGCTGCAGTATCTTTCGGGAACTCTTTCCCAAAGCTGATCTTGCTCCGCTATCGTTAATACCCCCAGCAGATCAGTTCTCCCGAGTACATGAAATATTAGCTTGGGATCAGCTGCTCTCCGATTAGCATATGAAGTGACTTTGTGGCTGAAGATTGGTATGTTAACAATAGGAAGAATTAGAGTCCCGAGGCACATGGGTAATTAGCAGGAGCCACCTGGGATTCCCATTTGCAGTGTTGCAAAAAGGCAGAGGGGATCTCCTTTATAGGAGACGGAGCAAATCCTGCTCGGGAAGAGGGATGGGGGGGAGGGAAGTGACAAATACAATGTCTCCATGGGAGTAGCAGGTGGTTTTTGCAGCTGTGCGATGCTGAGCAGTGTGATGTGACAAAGAGCAGCATGAGCTGAATAAATATTGCAACAGAGCTCCCATCTAAAGGTGGCAAGGGAAGAAGAACAGTGGCCTGGAAAATATTTCTGGTTCTCCAGACAAGCTACCAGGAGCGTTCCTGCTTCTGTAGAAGTAGCAGCAACTTGAAGATTTTTGAAGACATTAGTGCTTGGAAGGCTTTTTTTTTGACTGTACCAGCTTTCTGGTGTACTTCTCCTAGTTTAATGCTACTTAAGGTCACTCAGATGGGAAAGTGGAATGAAAAACATGGTTTGGTACAGCACCAATTTTTTAGCTGTAACTTAAATTTAAAGGTTACTGATTTATAAGCAATAATACTTTTATATTTGGAATCTCCACCACACAAAGTGCACCCTGAACAGAAGTCTATCTGATACTTCATTTTTTTTTTAGACTGCTGTCTGATGAAGGAAAGGAAAACCAACTTTAAGTCTGTTGAGGTGAATGTTTCCTTTGTGACTTTTTTTTTTTTAATCTAACTTGGTAATTTGAATGGTTTTCTGGTTGGAAAACTGTTTCCTAAAAGGTTGGGTTAGTAAAATGAGAAAATGCTATCCTTCTGTTTGGGAGATCCTTCTGTTCCTGTTTTACCTTGTCGTGAGTTCTGACCATTGGACTGAGTTGTATAATCTTTTTTTCCTAGGTCTAAAATTGATAAACCTGATAGTAAAAATAATAAACTCCAGAGAATTTAAAGAAAATGAGAACAGCGTGAGTCTTTGACGAATTCTAAAACACAAGCTGTGATTAACTCGCTGACATTTGTAGATATTTGCTTGCAGAAAGTCTTGCTAGACTTCTGAAGTCTACCTGTTTAGCAATATAAAATATAAAGCATTCCTCTGCAAAAGCCATTTGGAAAAGAAATTCCAGATTTGGTATTTCAGGAGCCTTTCTGTGTATCGATTGTTGTCCCAGAGCACATTACCTACTTTTCCAAAGCTGGTGCCAGAAAGCAATTTGCATGGCTGCTGTAATGTCACTTTGTACAGTTTATCTTCACAGCAGTCACTGATTGAGTTATCTATGATTTAATTGCTCCTGGGTGAGCTCTAGAGATGCCCACATTAGCACTCGGGTCCCTGCAGTGTTTACCTGCCTGGAGGGAGCAAACTTTTGTTACAGAAACTTTTGTTCCAGGGAAGTTACATGTGAAGAGTTTACAAATTAACACCACTTCTTCAGAATGTGTATTTGATCCCAGGCTGGCTTCGCTGAGGAGAAACAAAGGGGGTGTTCTGCTCTTATTATCTCAATAGTTGATTGAATTTTAGGCCCTCTTTCAGAAAGGACTGAAGCTGATGTCTTTCAGTACAGGAATTGCCCTGCTTATGTTTTAGTTTTGTGTCATGGTTTTGCAGGGGTCTACTCTTTAAGGAACACTGAGAACCACACTCTAAAAAGCGTTTCTGATGAAAGCAGTAAGACTTTTTCCTTCTCCCCTCCCTCTTTTGTTTTTTTTTCTATGCTTTAAGCAAAAGAATCATCAGTATACCCCTCCCTGATATCTACTAGGGGTGGAGACATATGCTACAGCTGAGGTAGACAGCTTTCTTCTGTCAGGGGACAAGCTTTTTTATCTCTTCACCCTTGTGTGTGCCTCCCCTTAATTCCAGCCACGTGGTCCCACCCTCTCCTGGGCATTCACTCCTGTGCTGTCAAGCTGGTTGCAGAGTCTGCTCGGTTCATTAAGCTGGCAGGAAACATCACACTTTTTGTTGCTGGTGGTTTTGCACGAGCCATGTTCTCCTGTGTTAGAGCACTCACCAGCTTGACAAAGGTTCTGACACGTGCACAGAGCTGGTGTGAGGAGGGGATGGCACAGGAATGGGATGGGTGGATGGGAGGAAGCCACACTGCATCCCAGCTTTAGTTTTTTTAACAACTACTCTTGCATTATCACTTGAGTAAGGCTTAAAATCAGAGTAAACCCAGAAGTCAATTTTAAACAGGAAAAAAAACTTTTCAGGTTTTTTAGGATCCCATGTGAAGATGACAAATAGAGAAGCTGACGTTAGTGATAATGTGGCTTATATTGCTGCATATTCAGCTTAATTTATTGGGGGTTTTTTTTAGCAAATACTATATATTCCTTTAAGATTTGCAAATCAGTTAATTATCTTGTATTTATCAATTTACTACTTTAAAATCAATCAGCACTGAGGCTAAAATCTAAATGACCTTTCTGGCTTATGCCATTTACTGTTTCTGCTGTAGCATATGTGGAGAACTTCATAGTTTATGGCTCTTCCTTTTCAGCCTCTAAACACAGTCCACCTCCCCAGGAGGGTGTGGGAAAAAAAAGCTAATTTGAAGTAACTAATGAAAAATATTTGCCAGTCTTTTGCTTGATGATTGAAGAATAGCTGAAACTAGCAGAGCATCTTTTTCAGCTCGTAATGATCACTGAAAGGAGGACACAGATTCCCTTTACAAAGAACTTTTTTTCCCTAAGGGGTTAGTTCTTCTTTCAAGTTGGAATGCTGCAACAAGTTGAAGTGTATAAACCAGTTACCATCTTTTCTTCAGGGAGTGTCAGTCAATAGTAGTGGGATAGCTTGGAAAATAAAATCATCTATTCAAGGAAATCACTGCTAGTTCAGGCCCTTGTTAGGCCTCTTGGTATTTTTCAGTTGATCTTGCAGTAATGAGTGGACTGTTGAAGAAACCACCAAACCTAACTGTTGTAGATGAGGAGTATCCTTAGCAGCTCTTAAAAATACCATACTTTGAGATTGTGCTGTTTTGGTTTGGGGTTTTCTTTTTTTTTCATTATCTGTGTACAGAATAACTCCCCTGCTTTTGCTTTGTTTCCAATAAAAAAATATAACAAAATGTCAAAAAAACCCAGTTTTGAGAAGTTACCTTGAAGCTTGAGCTTGGTAGTAGGTTGCCATTGGAAACAGCTTTTAAAATGATGCTCTGAATGTGTTCTGGAGAGGATTCTGGGGTTCAAGGGTCCATTTGAAGGTTTTGATTTGCATGACTTTATGTGGGAGCTGTTTAAAACAGAACAGCAAGCAGAGTAGAACCTTTGGGTATACTTGCTATCTGAGGAGGGTGGCTTTTCATACAGGTTTTAGAATTCTTTAAATATATATATATATAAAATAATTT
>JANIJG010024281.1:18590-45988 GCA_024611175.1 Megaceryle torquata | reverse complement strand
AAAAAAAAAAAAAAAAAAAAAAAAAAAAAAAAAAAAAAAAAAAAAAAAAAAAAAAAAAAAAAAAAAAAAAAAAAGTGTATTTCAGTATAAAAGACATGTGCTGCTCATCAGAGCACCCCAACAGAGGGGTAGCGAGACAAACTGAGGACACCACCACCTTGAAGTATCTCCAGATTTCCTAGAGCCTCAGGGCTTTCAGGCATTCCCACCTCCAAAGCTCAGCGCCCAACTGCTTTAGCCCCTCTTAACACCAAGCAAAGTTTTGAATGAGACCTCCTCAAGCCAATATAGTTAATGCATTTGTTTTCACTTAAGGCTCCAAACAGTTTCTTGCAGATACTGAAGAGCCAGACAGTCTGGCTGAGTACAGTGGCAAAAATATACTTCTCCCTCTGCCATGAATAACCATTTATTATTTACTAATAAACATTTATTATGAAAAATGTTTTTGCAACCAAAGCTTAACAGACTGTATCAAGACAAAGTTCATAAGCCAAATGAGAGGACCTAGGGAAAAATACCATGAGTTTTTGGCATGCAAACATTTTCATAGATGGAAAAAAGACATGCTATACTGCATGCCTGGGAACAAGTACTCTCTGTAGCTCACATTCATCACTCGAGAAAAATACATTATTCCAAATAAGTAAGGGTTTTTCTTGGCTACTTAAAAACCAATGTAGCAGCCATTTAAATAACAGTGTTCATTGGGGGAGGGGTTTCAAAGGAGGCAAATGTTAATAGACAAAAAGGAAATTAAAATAAATAATTCAGTGAACCAAGTAAACAGAGGATACTGGACGGCAGACAAGGAGGAGTACTGAGGAAAAAAATAAAGGAAACAAACCTGGCATGGCATTCTTCTGTTGAGCAGTTGATTTTTAATTTATTTTTTTTAAGAGCTAAGAGAAGCAGGTAAAAACTGAAGGCTAAGAACAGAGTAAGATTGCATATATGCTAAATGCTACAGTTAACATCAAGCTGCAGATAGTGCAGCTGGATGGTCCCACTCGTGGGCAAGGTACCTTGTTGCTCCAGGGAACCAAGTTACAGCAGGCGCTAATGCAAGACTGAGAGATGCAGTCTAACAGACTAGACTGTTGAGCAAGACAAAAAGAAACAAAGAGAATGAGTGATATAAAGAGAAAGAAAAAAGAATGAGAAAAAACACACAAAAGACAAATACACTTAACATACACAATGTATACATTTCAGAACATAAGGGGAACCAGAATTTGAAAGTGACATCCCAATACATCCTTGACTTCAGCAATACTGAAGAACAGGAATAGATCTCCAGTTGCGTCACCAACGGTGGTATGTAAGAGATGAGAAAGGAGGACACTGGTTATAGCAGTGAGATGTAAAATCCAGATAAACCAATTTAATCTCCAACAAACTCGATTAGGATCAGTACTGCAGTGGAGCTTGGCCCGTGCTCCATTAATGTAACTTGTAAGAATCAACACTGAAGAGCAGTTCAAAGAACTTCATTTTGCATCAACACAGAGACTTCAGCTTTCTATGTTTTCTAATTTTATTTGTGTGTTTCGAGGTGGGCTTACTTGCCTGCTTCTCCCTGGCAGTCTTCTTTTGGAACAGCAAAGGTTCTGCTTATCTTAGACATTTTCTAAGACTCACGGTGAACCATGTGCTTCCTGGTAAGAAAACAACTCTCTGCTGACTGACACATCTACAAAACCCAAGCACGTTTGTGGACCGAGGTATCCTGTCACATCACCTAGCTATGTTTTCATACTGTCTCCAGAGCAGACAGACAAGAATATCTAGATGCATTTTTTTAAAAAGCAGATTTAAAAGAGTATGGAAAGATGGTTTTCTTTGTGAAGTCACCATGCAGCAAAACATAGCTTTTCTGCAAGTTGGCTATTGTGTCAACTTAGAAGCAAATTTCTGAACACTAAATAGCTATTCAGCCATCATTAGTCTGGTGTTCTCAAATGTCAACTATTAAGTACTGGATGTACAGAATTTAAATGTTGACTTTTTTGCTTTGAACAGATAACAAAGCTACAAAGCTTTCATCTAGTGAAGAGTTCACATCTTGAATCATGGGATTCTGGTGACCCCAGTTCCACACTACTGCTGAAGAACTCTTCTAACAGCTGAAATATGATTCATTCAGGGCATAAAACTTATTAGAATTACTTGGCACTTTACCAGTGGGATTATAATTCAAATTCAGAGATCTGTTGTGGTAAGTGTTCATTTAAAAAGAGAAAAATTTTAGGCCAAAAAAAATTAGTTAAACAACAATACTGGTCAAAGGACACCCAGTTGTACAATATGAAGGGAGAACATGCTACCTTTTGCAAGGGATTAATGCCTTTCTGAGCTGCAAATAAGAGTGGCAGGATTAAGGTTAAGGTTCTGAGATCATCAATAACATCCGAGACTGTCAGTTTGGCAACTATCTTTCTCCACTGCTCTGAATCATCCTTTCAGCTAAAAATATTTGAAGGAAACTATTCCAATTTGAAATGGAAGTACTATCATAGAAACATAATTAGTCACATTATTTTTTTTTTTTCAGAGTGCACAGAAATTGTTAGTAACACATTATGTTAACACTCCAGAAAACCCTTAGCCGAGATAAGGATGACAGCTCAAGTCTCCAAGAGGCCTCACTCATGCTTATATGCTCTCATTTGAATTGTTAAAAAGTGTATTTGTATTTTTTACATTACATTAGTTCTAGGCATGCAGATGGTCATATGCTGTGCAGCATTAGCTAAGAGCAGTTGATAACGTATATATGAAGTACATTAATAGCAATAAACAAGGTGTTAATACTTTCCCAGTGGAAATCATAATTCCACTGATTTCAGTAAGGTTTTGTAAATTATCATTATAATGCATTCCACAGCATGAATGTGCTTTACATTCTTTGCTCACTGCCAGTACATACCACAAACAGCTAAACAAGATGCTCTAACATTCCCTGCCAATACACAGATATAATGCAATCACCACCTGCATCAGAGACTGGTACATATTCCACAACACCCTGTATTATGCAATTAAAAACCATGGAGGACAGAACTGAAAACACTGTACCCTTTAAAGTTCCAAGGATCTGCACATTTTGTACACAGACAGAGATATTTGGTCTGTGCTACAGAGGCACATATGGTTTAGTAACAATTCAAAGAAATTAAATTGTGTCTCAATCAAGAATATCCTCCCGCTCTCTGAGCAACAGGATTTTGCAGCAAAGTATTCTAGAATAAGTATTCTAGAATATCTATATTGAAAAATCCCAGGAGCTCCAGCATTTCAGCTTTGGACAGCCAGGCTCCAGTGCATCTTGCTGTCCATCCCAGCAGTAATGTCCTAGACCACCACACCAAAGTTAGCTTCTCTTTCAGAGGTTAAAGGCATAACAGGGTAAGATAAGGACACAGGAGTAAAATTTCTTTTTCCTCTTTAGAAATTAATGCAACTTACCAGCTCTGTAATGGAAATGTATATAAATTGATGTATACAATATCTTCACAACTTTCTTACAATTTGTGCTAAACCGTCCCTTCTCCTTCTTTGTTTAATTAATGTCCAGGTTCTAAGCTAAGCATATTCTGAGTTGAGATGTGGGCACATAAACATGAAAATCATGAAGCAAACTGAAAGCAAGCTGGTAAACCCAGCTCAGAGGGCAATCTCTCACTCTTCTGGATGCCTCTACTAGAACAGTTTCAGTGCCTTAGGACAAAGCCTCTATCTAAGGAACTGAGTAACTGCCTGTATTAGCAATTCAAAGAGTGTACATCTCAGATGTTACAACTGGAGTAACTGATGGCTGCCTAATAGCTCTTCCTGCTACTTGAGTGTAAACACTTAACAGATTCAAAACAGTTACCCTTGCTGGGGTCTAACCTCCAGAATATTATCAAACTCCTTCTGGCTTTCACAGCCTGAATGTGCCAGTGGGAACTTTATATAAATACATGGGTAGAACTGAGATTTTTAAGAGACTGTGGAAATCACATGACCTAATATCACAGTAATTCAAAGGAATAAGCATCTGCACGATCTTCTAAAAATGCCACCTTATTTGAACAATGTTACAGCAGGCAATTAAACAGCAGCAGGCATGTATTTCCAGCACGTTGCCCTCTGACATTACCTTTTGTTCAATCTCTTCATAATCATCCTGGTAACTTCCACAGGTTGCGCTGGAGGATGAGGAGAAGGTGGGGCCCTGAGAGTAATACTGCGAGCTCCGGTAGCCATCCCGCCGCAGCTTGTCACACTCTGCCGATAAAGACAGAGAAATAGGAGATTAATTCACGACGAGCCGTTACTGCTTACGCTTGGTGTCCAACTTGCATTTACACAAGTACTGAATATTTTTCTGAGAATGTTTCTCGTGCATTAGCATTGCCTGCCCCAAACATCAGAACTGAAAGGTGCATTTCTAGTATTTGTATCTGTGTTTCCTCCTCCCTCACATATATTATATACATAAGCCCACACACAGAGTATATACACATGGCTTTTATTTAACCCAGGAGATGGCAAGAGCTTTGGAAAGGGGGGGGGGGGCAGATTTATTTATTTATTTATTTAATTGAGTGAGGTCTGGCTCAGTGTCTTGACAGATGGCAGCATCTTGCAGGATTGGAGACAGAAGCATGTGAGTAACACTGGGGGTCTCATCTGCCAGGCCGGTAGACAACCATTATGTGCCTTACACTTGAAATGATGATGTTACTTGCTACTCAAGCACCATCTGCTAAATAAGTTTGGCACTGACCACTTATTTTGTCTTCCTGCCCATGAAAGATACTATTTATTATAATTTTGGAGAGAGGAATGCAAATCATGGGGATCTCAAAAATTTCATGACACTGCAGAGCCCATGTAGTTTAATGCTGAAGAAAGAGTTTTTGAAATTCAAAAAGAATTCAAAGAAAACATGCATCTCCACTCAAAATGGCCAAATCCCAATTGCATCTCCTCTCCCCTCACCCAAGTTTTCCACAATCATCTTCCTGCCTCCTAATTGATATTCAGTGTGATTGTGCTTAAGAGTAACAGACGCCAGAACATAAGGAAAAATTAAATGTTCAAGATGCAGCAACCAAACTCATCAGCCCAGTCAAACTGTTAGCTTTATGTTTCCAGAGATAGATATCTGAATCTGTTGAAAGATGAGGAAAGCAAAAAGAAAATTATGTGGTACATTTCTGTCTTAAGAACTGGAATTTCTGCACAATATACAGGCATTATCATGACACGAAGCGCTTTTATCATTTGCTTGAGAAAGGCTTTCTGCGATTGCATCATCTGTCTCCTTATCTTGATCTTTTGAATACCTCTTAAAATGGAGAACATGCAATGTTTATATTGAGGGCAAGGTTTTAGAGAGGCTTTTTGCCTGGCAAATGATTCAGTGGAGTTACCATTGGCAACTCTAGCACATATTCCTTCTGTTACACTCAGATGCTTTTGAGACTGAGTGCTGAAGGACACCGTGCTGATGGGGCAATTGACCTAGAGCAACCACAGCTCTGTGAGGATACAGTCAGAGCAGGCCCCTGTGTATCTGCACACACACCCGAGGTGGCCATCTAACAGTCTGACAACCAGCCATTTCCGTCAGGGCCAGATGTATGTCCTGGCCTATCACCTGTTT
Organism: Megaceryle torquata; assembly: GCA_024611175.1. Classification (NCBI taxonomy): domain Eukaryota; kingdom Metazoa; phylum Chordata; class Aves; order Coraciiformes; family Cerylidae; genus Megaceryle; species Megaceryle torquata. Next base: position 40,332 of record JANIJG010024281.1, on the reverse strand, counting down.
CTGTATAGGGTCAAAAAGGGCAGTGTGGCATGAACCTGTCACTTCTCTCTCAATTCAAGGTCCAAGGGTGGCAGTGGTGGGTTTTGAGATCCAGATTGATTGCTACATCTCAGGAACAGAGGGTCAGCAACCCTGTTTGCCTGTTTTGCACATGTGAGCATGCCAATACTACACGCATCTGGCAAACAGCTGCTGCACTTCAGGCAGGGGGGTGAAAAATGACCGCCAGCAACCACAGTAAAACAAATTCCTCTACTGCCCTTTCAAATCTGGCACTGGATCCAGCACATAACATTCGCAAATGTGAGCACCCTGATGGGATGTTGGTCACTTTGAGCTACAAATCAACAGGGTAAGTCAGCTGCAGCAGAGGACACTCCAAAGACCCGTGTTAACTTGTAGCATGCGTTAACAGGCTATGTTGTCAACTTAGTCACTGTAAGTTTTACCTTCAGAGCAGCTGCTAATCATTACAAAAAACCATGAATACAACCCAAGAGGTACATAAGAATGCAGGTTTTTTTCCTTACCATTATTGGGATCAGGCCCGGGGTCCTGGCTGGCCACTTCTGAGGCTCTCCAACACCGCATCACAGCACGACCCAAGGGCAACAGGCTCTTACATTGCATGATAGATGCACCCTCTGATATTAATTGCTTGACCTTACTTATTCTCCTAACCAAGGACTTGAAGATGATGAATAGTGCACTTCATGAAGCCCAGAAGAGCTCTAAAAACTTAAGGAAACCAACACCAAAGGTCTCAAGTCCACCGCAAGTTCAAGTGCACCGACAATAAAAAACTGGCAGTTTATCAAGCTCACAACCTCCATTTGTCCACAACACAAGATCCACATAACATCAGAAGCTATTGCAGCAACGTTGCTGAAGAAGCCAAGAGAATCGTTACAAATTGCCAGGCGAACCATACCAACAAAAACACGATTTGTCCCCAAGAACAGCTTTTCTATTTATCTCCTGTCACTGCACATTTTTTGCAGCGCAGCAAGAAACATTGAGGCCAACAAACATCAGCAAAGGTTTTAAGCAGGCATCTTTTACTTCACACTGCAACTGCCCACAAGCTCAACACAAGGTCAATCACTGCACCTAACCGAAGCTACTGTCACTGCCAGACCAAGGGTGGCAAGATCTGTTTAAAAGCTGTTCTAGCTGGAAGCACCTCCACCCATCTCATCACTATTGTTAAAGTTGCACATGGTCTTCTGTACGCAGTCAGGTTTTTATTATCAGAAAAATGTTTCATATTTATGTAAGATATACCAAGGAAGAGGCTAGAAATTCCTTCTCTGTGGAAGACTCCAGGTATGTTTCCTTTCTCCCAGAGGAGCAATACCATGTCCTAGTCCCACAATCCAAGCTGAAAGAAGTACTATACACTGAGTTAGGGAAAAAGTTCTTATAGTTATGCAAGTTATTTCAGAGATGGAAAGCTGACTAGGGCACAGGATACAGCCAATTCCAGTTGTTAATAATATCCGGTTTTAAGAACGTGACAAAACGTTAGTACTAGCTGAGCCAGGGACATGCACACTCCTGGTTGGACCCAACAGAAGGGCTGCTGTTACCCACGTCATCCAACATACAAAATTGTACACAGCCTTTCCATATTTCTGCCTAAGAACTGCCAGGGCAAACCCCAGAAGACTGCACCAGGCAGGACACAAGCGCCCGTTCATGAGGATGTGCCTGCCAGCTCAAATCCACAGCACATGCTGCAGTTAAGCTCAAAGTCATAATCTTTCATGTATCTGATCTGAAACGTGCAATAATATTCTTGTGCCCCAGATGAACTGGTTTTGTTTACACAAACATTGATCATTCACCCAGGAGGACCAGGAAAGAGCTGCTGCCTTGACAATTGCCATCAGTGGTGTCACAGCAGGAAGGCTGAAACTACCTCCCCTTCATCCATCCCAATGCTTCTAGGGCTGAGTACACAGGGGTGCTGCCTGTCACCTGCTGCTGCCCTGCAAGTGCTTTTCTGGCTCAGTAAAACCATAAATTAGTTCTTGTCCTTCTCCTTCTATACTAGTGTTACACTCAATTTCAAAACCTCCTCTGTATTATAAATGTTGCTTAAAGATGACTGTAATAAGTTTAAAATTTATCCCCACTTTTATGGTACAAGTCAAACCCTTCCCAGAGAATGTAATTCTGCCTGAAGTTGGATTTTGCTGTTCAGAGTGGTTTTAATTAAGCATGAAGAAAGCACATGGGAAATGCAGTCAAAAACCTTTCAAAGGTCCCCTCGTCATTTCCAGCTACTAGAACAGGGTAGACATGATGTTCAGGAGATGCATGACAGAAGAAAAAGCATTAAAGCTGTCACTGCCCAATACTATTATGTCTGAGTGATTGCCATACACCCAACCACTCGTATGTCTGCCTGGGATTACAGCACTGCAGGGTTTGCTAAGCCCTGGCATCAGACAGAAGCGTGCTGGGGATGTGCTTCTGACTGACAGCAGGTGAGCACATCACCCTTCTCTGCTCTCTTCCCTCCCACTAAATAAGCAGGGGAATGGGCAGGTACCAGCAGCACCATGCTGAGAGTGAGGGCTCAACCAAGTCAAGTCCAATTTGCACCAGAGTTTTGAGCACAGGCACTGAATTCAGTGCTGCTGTGTTTAACTCAACCTCTCCATGTAAAACCTCATGGCCTCTTGTGACACGCAGTCAAGGGCAAGTGTATGAAAATACCTCCAAGGCCTCTCAGCTCAGATCTCCTCTCCATTTTATTACAAGGAACTTGCACATAATTGCAATTGACCCTGAGCTGGTAGCATACAGTAGCAAGTCTCTCATGCAGAGACTTACTGCTTTTCCAACTTGAAACCATATTCTTACATGATAATTTGAGCCACAAATCTCCCGAGTGAACAGAAGGCACAGCACTGATACCTCAGTAATTCGTCCGACGTGGTATTACCACGGAAAACCAGGATTAACATTTACCTTGTCTGCTTACTCAGACCCACGTACTGCACTGTGCTGCAATGAAAGGTTTGCTGGGAGGGGACTAGACATGTTGCTTTTTTTCCTCTCCATTAATCAACTTTGTTAACATTTTGTACCCGCCAAGCTTCCTACAGTTAAAACTAGTCACGGTGTCTTGAAGCTTATATGAAGGAAAAAAGGAGCAGAACTGGTCAGAGGAAGATGAATTCATGGTAAGTTTCAGAAATCTACCATTACTTATTTATTATTCAGACACATCCTAAATGAATTGTGCAAGACTAGGTGTCATTTTTCATTAGTTACTTCATAAAACTATTCTTTTGCCTGTTGGGGTGCCCCGTATTGACCTGGCTTGCAGGACAGAAAGCTCCAGGTGCTCCAGGGCTGGACCCCATCCAAGCCTGGGACATCTCCCCAGCATGCAGACCCAGCAGCAGCACAGACACACAGCTTTCTGTCACCACCCTGGACCTGTCCTCCATGCCTCAGGCCTGACTGTGCAGCCATCACTCACTAAATTAGCCCTAATGAGATTACTCGTATAAGTAAACACTGCTCACATGACTGTTGCAGGATCAGGCCTTAAGCTCTGTAGCTGTCTACATCCCACACATAAACATTCAGATGTACTTTTGCAAGCATGTATTAAAGAGTTTAACATAAACATTTCAGTTTTCTGTGTTTCTAAGTATTTATTAGTAGCCAGTAAAGACACTGAAGAATACAACTGCCATGATATTCACAAGCAGAAGCTTAGAAACTTGGCATTAAAGGTTATTCTAGATAGACATCTAGAAGACATCTATATAGCTCTGACTTGGTTGGCATAACTAGCTATCCTACTGGATGGGTCAATCACTGAAAGGCAGAAAGATAATGTCCCAGAAAGATCTGAAATTGCCTCATACCCAAGAATACCATCTGAAAATCGAGACTAATCACTAAAACTCAAAGAGAAAATGCCAGTTGGACCAGTCTGTAGGGGCAGACATGCTGCCCACCTGGCAGAGCTGCCCAAAGCCACCAAGACAGAAACTCCCCAGTGCAGAGGGAGAAAGGGGAAAGACCAGCACACACTTCACTTTCCTTTGCACCATCCCTTGTCGCCACAAAGGGACAAGTGACAAGCTGACAGCTGCATCTGCATACTTGAAGAATTATTTCAGTGAAAGTCAGGGTGACTTCTTGGCAGAGCCTTTCATGTTGTAACTTGCATTTTGTAGACTGAGGTTTTTTTTTTTTTTTTTTTTTGGTACTAGAGAGAAGCTATTAACTGCAAGAGTCAGCTAAACTGTCAGCTACAGAAATAAATCTGCTGACTAGTATATTAAAACACATTTATCCTCTCACTGCACATATCACTGGAAAACTGCTCTACTCCGTGAAGTCTTTTTTTTTTTTTTCCTACTCTTCAAACACTGTAGCCAAACCCTTCTCCTGTAAATATCCATAAACCATGTTCCTCCCTAAGCTGCAACTACAAACACTGCCTTACAAATAGCGTTTCAAAATTTCCCCTACAACCAGACAAACTGCAGTACAATATACATTTGTCTTGCAAAAGCAAACTTTTAAAAATGACCCACTACATTATAGGTCACACTGAACTTTGGTAATCAAAATATGTACTAAATCACTGCTTTTTGTTTTAAAAGAACCTTCTGTTTCAAAATAACTGCATACAATTTCAATTTACTTCATGCATATTTTGAATTAGTTTTTCCATTTGAGCTGAGACAACTAAGACCTCATGGGCTTGTGACAAGCAGGCATGGGTGTCAGAAGACCTGTATTCCCAGCCCAGCATTGCTTCATCTGAGCAAATCACTTTGGGATAGATCCAGTCAAGAACTTACACGTACAGACAGACACAATCTAGATTTAATGTATGTGCCTCCTGAATTCAGAGACCAAGCAGGTATCTACACTCTGCCTGCAGCACCTGAGGGTGTAGTGAGGCACCTCAGGCTAAAGTCAACTAAGGAAAAAAATCTCGTCCTCACCACATCAGTCATGACTGACACTGGGTCCAATGCTGCAGACACCCCTTGTCATAAGAGGCAGGAGAATGTAACATCTTTACTTCTGAGGATGATGAGCTTTCCATCTAGGAGTCGCTTAAAGCACTGCAAGTTTTAAGTAATTTCACATAGATACAAATTTAAGTTCTTTAAAGATAAGGTGAGCACAGGCTAAATCTCCAACTTCCTAACAGTGTGCTCTGAACGCTGGGCAATACGGTTGCCACCTGCAATGTAACAGTCAGAGTTGTGCTTTGTTTGGGACTGGTTGTAGTGGTGTGTACCGCGACACGGTCTGAGCACACCTACCAAACTGGGGCCTGTTGAACTGGTGCGGCTGCCTCTCTGCCTGCTTGCAGCACTGTAGTAAAACACGGATCAGACAATGCTAACTCTGGACTATGCAGTTAACTAGAGAATTTCAGGGAGGTAACTTTTCAAGATAAAAAGGTTGTTGAGAATGATTATGCCCGCAACCATAATTAAAACAGACGCCCTAGTTCAAAGGTCTCTTTGGTTAGTAAAGCTAACTAAAATAATTGCCTTTCATTCTGTGCCTCTTTATGAGTCTCTCATTTGTAAACAGGGGTAGAAATGCACAGCTCTCTTTGTGTGGACAAAAGCAGAGCTGTACAAAGGCAATCTTGTTTTCGACAAATATCTCATGCTAAATTTGACTTTAAAAAAAAGCAGCTCAATTTAATTCCAATGCAGCATCTATTTTTGTCCCTGGATCTAAATATGAGGCAGACAGCTTGCCTCTACCACATTATATTCCTCCCAAAAATTCATTCAGCTTGGCTCAAATCCCATTTCCCTTAAATGTATAAATCCCCATATCATTTGCAGAACTTTACTATCACAGGGAGTGTTTCTATAGCAAAGATTTAAAATATGTTGTAAAGCCACAGCAATGATGCACTTGTGTAACAACTGAACTGTAACCAATGCCGACTGCAAAGCAAGTTCATGAACCTCAGCTGTGATATATCCACTGTGCTCTTTTGTTCAGACTCCTGGTTTAATGGGTCAGGAATTTCAACACATGTAGTACCATGGCAGTCCAGCTGGAAAAGCTTCTGCTCAATAGTTTGATCTACATGCTTTGGCTAATACCAGCCTTTGCCAGCCCAGCTACCTTCCCTATTATTCCCCTTTCTTCCCCCAAAAGGCAACTTGATATTGCTATTTCTAGATCTTTATTTTTATCAGTACATATAGAAAGCATAAGGCAAGCTTAGAGACAGTGAACACTGGTACCCAACCCACTTCTTCCATAAGCACATGCTGCATGAAGTGGTAAATTTTTAACTCACTGGCAAAACGTAACCATTTCTTGAAAGGCATTCTTATCTGATAAGTAACAAGAAAGGTCTATTGACCTCTTTAAAGACTGTTAAATGTGTTCTCTCTCTTGAACAAGCAGCCATGCCCAGCCACAGAGGTAGCTTTTAACAACAGATGCTGTGCAGTTTCCCCGAAACAAAGATGACTTGGGCTCCACGGACAAAGGCAACCTTAACAGAGGGTTGTTGAACTCCACAATGAAGAAGTCTGTTGAATGACTGTTGCAGAGAAATCTTACTGAAAGCAACCAAATATGTTTATATTAGGTCCATTCCCTTCAACACAAAGGTGCTCCTCTCTTGTTGGGAAGGGCACCCTTCCAGACCACCTTCTCCAAGCTGCTTCAGGGCTCGGCTGTAAAGGTGCTTGTACTAGTGCAAGGACAGGGCATGAAAAGAAAGCAGTAAAGTAAAGCAAGTATGCAGTTAAATTTCATTTCAAGGGTCCAAATCAGATGCAAGTCTTTAAGAAGGATTCAAACTAGAAGAAAGTCTGCAATGTGCAAATACCTTTCACGGGGTTAAAACAATGCAAACACGTTGATTGTTCCTTTCTTTCTTTTCTCAAAGCTTTTGAAAAACAAATGTATTTAATCTCACAAATGCATTTAATCTCATCTTTAATTCCCCAGGTAAACTACATGATTTAGCCATACAGAAAACCTTTTTAATGGCACCAAAATGCAACAGCCATTACGAATTGTATTTGTTAGCAAGCTGTCACTGGGGAGCGTTCAAAATAATTATCACTGTTTGTCTTAATTTAAATTTCTGCAAGTGTACGACTACATTTAGTGGTGACAAGATGTCTTAATTTTAACAGTTTATTTGCTTCATTTTGTATGCTTGATGCTGGCATTAAAATCACTCTCCTTGCTTTTTCTCTAGCACTTTTATGGATGTTTGTTGTTTCATGGACAACTGAACACAGCTAATATAAAAATATGAAGGGCATTTTTATCGCTTTTTCTCCTAGGATGCTTAAACTCAAAGCTATCTAAAATGCTGCAAACAACCACATATAACACCCAAATCTAAGAGAAGCAGGAAGAAGAAAAGTAAAAGGGAAGCAACTGGAAGTCTGATACTTCTTGTTAGGGAAGTTGCTTTACATAGTGCTGAAGCAACTACACCACAGACAGTAACAGTTCAAATTGCTACTCTCCACTAAGGGTACAGATCTGAAATGGAGGGAAGCTCAATAATCTTTCTGCTAAATCTTCCTACTGATCCTGAATTGCATCACAAACCAGTAAGAAAACACGTTAATCTGGTTTAAGAAAAACCAGCATCATCAGCATTTATTTTGAAACAAATTTTCATCATCTTTCAACCTTTTCACATCATGCATATCATGGAATCAATGTACATACATCTAAACTACCCTGTAAGTTTTTGCTCTCAGCACTGCACTATGTAACTAAACTTAGAAACAGGGAACCTAAATGCTTCCAAATAGCTCAATTTCAGCACAAGAGCAGCTTTCAAACACGTGCAGTGTAGATTCCCCATCAAATTCTGCTCAGTTTCACTTGAATATTCATTTTTTTACATTACTTATTAGAAAGGTCAGTTGGAGCATGGAACTTGGCCAAAACCATCAACAGATGTACTGTCAATTAATTCAGGAGCAGTAAAGAGGGCAGAATATATGGGCAGAACTTCTGCTACTAACTTGGCTATTGAAATTAAAGTAATGAGAAATAGGTTGATTTCTATTTTTTCTATTTTATAGCTCCAAGGTCTTTCTGGAACATATGGTCTACCCCTAGCCTTTAATGGTCTTTTGTTTCATTAAGGTTTCCAGTTGGTAAGGAGTTCACATCTTGACATGTCTCCGAACCTGAACCAGACCTATTGTTAATACGAAGTGGTTCCCCCCCCTATTTTGCTGCTCTTTAATGAAACATAAGATTATTTTAAGTCCATAATCTTCTCAGCAGGATTATCGACTAGTAGGGCTGACCCTAATATTGCTCATCTGAGCAGTGATCTGACAGATGCACTGAGAAAACAAAGGCTAAACACATACCTGTCTGGAGGGTCTTGCAGAAAGACATAATAGAGGCTTTATGAGTAACTACTTAAATCTGGTTTTATTTGACAATGCTAACCAGATGTCTTCTGGAAAACAAATCAAGCTTTTCAATCACTGCTGCTTATATACATTCCTTGAATTTGGCCAACAAAGCTAACAGAAGCTACAGTCAGCCAAATCCAGCTTTTCTGAAGATGAGATAATAAATGAATCATCGCAGACACTGGAACAACGAGCCCTGTATTATGTACATAGCTTGAATCAAACACAATTACCCTGGGGGGGGGGGAGGCACAAAGTACAGGCAGGAAGTCTCCGCAGCTATAGTCTGGAAAGGAGTATGAAAGTCAGCATATGGACCATACCCACTATTAACAGGTACACCTTCCTCAGTGCATACCTGACACCTTGTTATCCACTAGGAAGGACACCCAGCCTGGGCAGTAACCAGTAGCCTGAAACAAGGCATTGGCCCTCATCTGCAACCTGAACTGCAGAGAGTATCCATGAGATCCTTCAGGAGCTGGTTACCTTCTGACAGCCTGATACCATTTCCATCTGGCTGTGCTTGCCCTTTAACATTAACACAGTTACTTCTTTCCTGCCCTTTACACCTGTTGTCTCCCAGCTCATAAACAAGTGGCAACACACATCAGTGGAGCAGTGGAGCTTGTCCTCCCCCCTTTTTTCTTTTTTTTCTTTTAAATCAAAAGTGCCCTACACTGCTAATTGCAGGAACTGGAAGATAACTGCCTATTGGAAATCCAGCTCTATATGCCCTGCTCTGGCTCCCATCACTGCTACTGAGTTTTAATCATGTCTGAGGCAGAATATAGGATAGTCTGAAAAACACAGAAGTAAAGAGAGTTCAGGTGCATGATAGGAAAATTTATTTCTGTTCCTTCACTTCATCATAGTTTAAAAGATTATCCAAAGCCAGTGCATTCTAGCTTATGTTAGGCTTTCCTTTTAGGACACTGAACCTACAACCATGAACACACAGCTAACCCTGCAAACCTGTCCAGAAGGTAGACAGGCACACTTCTTATGACACACTCCAAGCAGTTATGCAAAGCAAGACTCCAACAGTCCCGTGGCTCTTTCCCATCTTCATGTTTTATTGCTTGATACTTTCAGATGATAGTACAGTTAGCAAAATGAGGGTTAGTCCCAATTTACTTTTCTTCTCCTTTGCATCACTGCTGTGTACTACTGTTACATCTGTGTTCTCAGATGAAGATCAGTGTACTTTAGAGACTTCTTCAGACAATGGTCCTTTAAACATGACCATGCTGCAGAGCAACAAGCCAGATCTGTCAATGCACTGTGCCAGCAATGGGGGCTGTTTTATGGTGCTACCCTCTTGACTCTGTCAAATAGACATTGAACCTCTTGGCGTCATGGACCAAAAAAACTGTAGGAAACACTGCAATATGTGGCACTTGCCCCTTTAGCACAGACAAAGGTCTGTCTTGAAAAAACATGGACCAACACCACTCTGAACATCAAACTCACAGCTCTGCTACTGCCGAGATCAGATTCTCAAAGCTGGCACAGCCACTCAACAGACATTAGCAGCATGAGACTAAAGAAGTCAGGTAGTCCTTCAGCCTTGAAGCAGAGTACACAGTGCAAGGGGATAGGATTGATTTGAGGATCCTGACCCCAAGGCAGAACCTCAGGTCTTCCTTCCATCTGCCTTCTTCATTTCCTATTTTCACGGCTCCCTGGGAAGAACCAGTGACATGGAGCAGAGTCACACAAGACCCTTCAAGGGTCAATACTGTTCTATCTGAATGCCTGTGTGCTGGGAAACACCTTCTATAAGGTGACCATGAAAATATGAGGAAGCGTGAACTTAAGAGAGGCTCTCAGGAAAGGCCACTTGAAGCAGCGTGGCCCCGAGGGTAAGGAAACAGGTGCTTTGCATGGCACATCTGCTCCATCAGGCGCTCCCTAAGGTCCTGTCTCCTTCCCCAAAGAAAAGGAGAGCCTGATTTATCCAATGAGAACAACATGTTTGAAAAAAATGGCATCTATCACCACAACCCAAGAACTACGTAATTTTCTGAACATTTAAATAGTATTGCAATAGCACCATGACTGTGAAGTGCAACTGAATTTGCTCTTCTGCTCTAGCCATCAGATTAATCGCTGAGAGCTTAAATTTAAAATGTAGTAACACAGCATGGGGGGGGGGATTAAACATATCAAGCCACTGATTTTAGTCAATGACAACTTTAGATTTCAATATAAGTTTATACTAAAGCCACCACAGTTCTCAAGACCAGATATACTGTGTACCACAAGCTTTTCAGTTTCCAGGTGCTTAATTTTCTAATTCAGATTACTGGACAATACTGCTTTCTAGAACTTCAGGTGGTACCTGTGTGCCTAAAGAAGGATAAATAGCTTTACCCCAGTTATGAACAAATTTGAAGGCAAAAGCTCACCATTTATACCTGAAAGTAGCTTCATAAAGGAAAAAGCACAGTATTTGCCCATGATTTCAAAAGGGTAAAAGGCCAGTTCATAGGTACAAAAATGTAAAAAGTCTCCCCGTGCATCCTCTACTATCACATGCTACAGGAAGTTCCACAGTGTGAGAAGCAGAGGACATTTCAATATATAATATACAAAGTAAAATAGTAAACTGCACAAAAAAATTACCAAAAAAAAATCCCTCTTCCTCCTCCAAACACAACACTGCTTCCTGTAAAAGTATGTAGAGCATTCAGAGATCACCAGCAAAATACTTATTTCTCTCAAGAGAGGTTAATTGTCGTGCATTTCAATATCTCTATCCCTAACTTTTTATTCTTAAACTGAGTTAGGAAAAGGCAGCAATAACAGATTTTCTGCTTCTTATGTGGTGCTTAAATGCTTATTCTAGACAACAGAGAGCTTCCTATCTATTGCACTAGACCTTTTTAGCTAGACCCACACTGTCAAAAATTTGCTGCTAAAATTGTACCAGAATAAATAGGTTTGACCTTACATTGTCTACATAGGCAGGATTTCATCCAGATAGTATCAAATGGCTGAATGCAACTGGATAAAAGGACTACCTTGCTTGAATTACTTTGAAAGATTTTATACAATCAGTATCTCTACAGGGGGTTTAAGCGAGTGCTGTGCTCCTCATGGGAATTACTCTTTGTTACCTAAGCTTTATACTTCTCCATTCAGTGAAGAAGCAAGGAATGTAGTAACAAACTATGAGCCTGCAATCAAGTTTCTATGTACCAGCAATGGCAGATGTTGTAATCCAAACAAGAACAGGACTGGAAAATTTTCAAAATATGTGTTTTAATGTTCAGAACTACAGCTACTAGTTTAGCCCTCAGGGACCACGTTACTAGGTTTGAGGGGACCACCAGAGGTTCCCTCTTCCTTTCCAACCTCTTCTAAAAGTGGGATTAAATATACACAATTTCTAACTAGTGTTTCTCTCATCTGTTCTTAAAAACTTCCAATGACTTTGTAGTCCCAAAAAATTATTTCAGTGCTCCAGTATCTTTACTGCAGGGAAGTTTTGCCTATTATCAAACCTAAGTTTTTTCTCCACTGCCATGCATGGCCACTACATATCCAACTTACCACAAAGAAAAAAAGTAATTTTTTTGTTTGTCCTACTCCTTTCCAGTTTTGCAAGCACTTTCTGGGGAACAGGGGGAGAACATCCCACAGTTTCCTGCACAGAGTAGAGCATACCTTGTCATCCAACATTGTTGACTCCCTACCACCCACACTGCACGCTGGGTCACATACAGACATTCTACCGCCCCATGCTTCGCCTCAACCCATGCATATGAAACACCAAAAAGATGTCAAAATGCAAGCTTCATCATGGGGCCAAGAAATGATTTTATGATTCTATGAAATGCAGAATTCAAGTTCCCATGATAGCTCAATGACGCTTCTTATGAGACCTTTCTTTAAGGTATGCTATGTTATAATCACATAGCAATGAATTTCTTTCCTACCTACTAGGAAGCTTTGGAAAACTACCTTTTCTAAGGCAACAAGTGGAAAGCAGTTCGGCAGTTGTCACAATTACATCACAGTTTCAACAGCACTTTACACTGAATGAAACTCAGCTTTGGCTACAGAACTTCTAACCCAATCCTCCAAATGTGATGAGAAGTGCCAGCATCTTCCTGATGTCACAGTGCTGGTTGCAGCAGCAGCAGAGTAAATCTGATAAAACTTCTGTCAGAGTCTCTCGTACTACTCCAGAGCCCCTACAGACAAGAAGGAAATGACTGAACATGGTGTTAAACTCATGCTGTAGCTGCTTAGGACAGCTACAGGCCACAGCAAGGAGTTATTTTAAAACTGCTCTTAGGGAGTAAACAGGACCCAGGGAAGAGCTTGAGGTTAAATAAAGAAATAAATAGCCGAGTTTTGTTGACTATGTCAGCAGCTTGAAGTCTGGTGAAGGCATCAGTTTCTTCTCTCTTTCAGTTACTGCCCTGAAAGCATGGAACTGAAATTCACTTCATTGACAAGGGGTCCTATACCACGTGCACAAGTCAGTTTATTTAACACAAACGGCTACCTGGTAGGTTGCAGTAGTACTGAATAGCTTTTGCTTTCTGAAGAGCAGCAGCTCTAGAGAAAAATCTAAACAGACAGAAATAACTTCAGATGTGTAAGCTGAGGGAAGCAGCAGTATTAGCATCACAAAAATGTATTACACATAACTTTACTGAAATAGATGAAACCGCAGCTTCTGATAAAACATGAGAAAATCAGATCAGCATTTTAGCCTGTGCAGTCTTCTTTGATAATCATCCCAAACAGAGAACCAAAAAATAGAAGAGTAAGTGCTTAAAGTTTACAAAAAACTAACCACAAGGAGTATTCTTTTTAATCAAAAGCAGGCAAATATTTTTCTTTTGTAAATAACTGGTAGGTGCTCCTGCAAAAGAACAGTAAACATGTCAAGGCTAAAGGGCTACACAAATGTATTAATCCAATAATAAGTATAGAGGACACACAGGCTATCTGCTGAGCCATGCATGAGCTAATAACACTGGCTGTCAAGACTCCCTTATTAAATGATAACAAAAGACACCTAGTAAGAGACGGTGGAAATCAATTAACTGGAGAAATGGCAAGAGAAATAAAATACAGCAGCAAAACACTTGCTCTACTTAGACATAGAAAATGAAGTTTTCTACACATTTAAAAAGAAGAAATGTTGCGTGAAGCATAAATTATGATGTTCTTCTAAATCATGTTAAATCTGCAAGGTATCAAGTACTTGCAGTTCCTGCTGAAACAGAAAGGGACTTGAAAAGAGTTGGCTTTTTGCAGGGTAACCCCCTTTATTAAATAGACAATGTAAAGAAAAAACTAGGTGAACCATTTTTAGAACCTGGACATTAAGCTGTAATTTTAAACCTCACTTCTGGCCCAGGGACAGATGATCTGCAGTCCTCCCTGCTGGCTGCCTGCCTGCCTCTGTCCTCATGGCTGCACTAACACAACACACCTCCCGTGCCACACCACGGAGGGTACACCCTCACTGAAGGTAGCGAGGGTAAAAACTGGTACCTAAAAATATGCTGTACACTCCTGCAAAAAAGCACCTTCACTACTGAAAGAGTCCTTGTGAGTGCCCTGTTCCCCATTATCCTTCTCTGCCCGTAGCACCTTTTCTGACCTCGCACAAGTGGCCGCATCTCTGGAAATGACATTGTACAACAACAAAAGAAATCACCAAGTGAGACATCTCTGATGTAGTTCTTACAAGTATAAATCGATTAACTCGGAACTTACTGAAATTGAAGGTACCATTTTGAAAATACTCCAAAGACTAAATGGAAATGGCCAAAAGACCCAAGGTTTTCCCCATTTCCATTCTAGAGTGCTCTGCCAGGTGACACATTTCCTTGTCTCTTGATTGGAAAAGCATTTTTGCCCCCATCCCTATATTTGAGTGGATAAATACCACTAATAATACCTGATGTGCTGCAGGCAGAAAAACAAATAAGCTTCTTCCAAAGCCTGTAATTTGGATGCATTTGCAAACACTGTGGTAAAAACTGCTGTCCCTTTAGGACACATCTGTGCCAGCAGAAGCATCTTACCTCTCAGTACTGACTTCAGGTTCAGCTTGGCCTGTCGGTGCAGGTCCTCCACACAAGGTGGTCTTGAAGAGGGCAGGAAGACATTTTCCTGCTGGTGCCATGGAGCAGTGTAGTGCACAGTCCATCTACTCTCTTCATCTAAGTTGGAAACAGCTGCAGAGAGAAACAGTAAGAGTAAAATTCAATGGTACTGTAGATAGCTATATCATGAAATCCCATACCTAAGTTTGTTGCACATAATCTTAAAACAAAAAAGATGTTTGCCACTGCAGTCCCATCAAAATGCTCTCTAGAACCTCACTTTCATGACAATTACAAAACCCTCCTCTCATTTCTAGTCTAAATTTATGTCATTTAGTTTTCCCGTGCTTACACTTGCCGTTGTATTTACCCTGAACTTGCAACCATTTTCCCCATTCTAGTTCAGTCTTCACAAATGAGATCAGTTTCCCCATCCCCTGATCCCACCGGGCACTGAGTGTTGCAGGAGGGCTTTCTCTTGCTTAAAGGTGACCCTGGGAACATGGCAGTCGTCATGAGAGATTATAACAGGTTCATTTGTATCAGGAAATACCCACCTCCGACCTCACACTCTCTCAAACCAGTACCAAAGATTCAAGTGAAGCCAACAAATTAGCTACTTTCCATTGTCATGAACAGAATGCAGCAACTCCCTGGGCAAATACTGCTCAGTGCACACCAGCACTGATGAGGGATCGTTCCGGCCACCTCTTCTCTTTTCACACACATGAAAATAAAATACAGACCTTACTCAAGTTCAAAGTTCCCAACAGACAGTCTAGTAATCAATCAGCCAAAGCACATACTGCTAAGATTTGTTTATCTTTTTTGCTTCCCGAGAGACAGACATTACCTTTTGTTTAAAAGTTTATCATCAATAGGAACTTCTACGGTTGAATGGCCTTATCCCTCCCACCCTGCAATAAAAGGAAAAGGGCAGTTGGGGGTCATATTTTATGATCCCCCAGGCACCCTCTGGCTTTCAGCCAGAGTGCTGCACATCCTTGCTTTTAGCTCTCCAAAGCAGAAAAAACCACTACAGCTGTGGAGCCTCCCAAGCACCTGTGCTGCAGCCTCTCTGGCCTTGCTGCTTGCTCCGCACCTTCCCTTCACCTTCCTTGCTGCCCAGGGACTGCTCACAGCCGTGCTGCCCACGGCACCACTCTGGGAAGGTTGCCTGATGCCTCTGCCATAGCAGAGGAGGTGGGTAAACTGAGAAGCAAAACAAAGGCAACGAACGGCCCTCCTGTCATCTGAAAAATGACTCTTGCCCTATTGTGTATCTGCCAGGATCATTTCAGATGGAAATAATTGGTACTCGGTGAAGAAAACAAAAAAACCCCATGCCTTTTGCTTCTAAACCTATCTACAGCCTAATGCTCAATCCTTCTTTTGTCCTAAGAGGACTTGGGCCAGGGGAGAAGGTTCTTAACTGCCTTTCCTCACTTTTTTTTAGATTAGTATCAGATCCTGAAGAAGGTTTGTGAAGCCTTTAGACTGGCCTCTTCGCCTCTGAGGTGGCTCGGTCCTGCATCCCTTCCCCTCCTGAAGACACACTGGCAGCCACAAGACAGAGACACGCTCTGTCTGCGCCTCTGCTTCTTCCGTCCTTGCTAACTAGAGGTCAAACGTAAATCACGACAAACTGACAAGCCACCACCTACCTGGTTACAGAATCAATCATCCCGCTATTACAGAAAAAGTGATAGGTACAGACAGTGACCTGCCAGAAAAGCGCCCGTTGCCACCTGCGGGCTGAGCAGGCGGGTGGGGAGTGGAGTAAGGCTGAGGGAGGAAGAGGAGGAGGAGGAAAACACCAGCCGCCAAACCCACTCTATGGCTGCAGCCCCACCATACCAAAATTCAAGTTTACTGCTGATCAGAGCAACAGACGTCAAAACTAGTCGACAGAAGTCCTGTGCACATTTGCCAACTACCCTCTCTGGTGCAGTCTGCCTGTCTTCATTAACCGAATGAAGAATTGCCATTTTAAAACCCATTCTGAAACCGGAGCATCTTTAAAACCCAAAACCTGGCTGAGAATAAGCTTTCTGTAGCTACTGCAGGGACAGAAGCCCATAGCTGCACCTGCACCCAGCAGGGGCCCATGCAGGGGGCCGGGAGGATGCCCCAGCCCACCGCGGGACACCTGCGCACGGCTGCAGGTGACACAGCCTTGGCACCCAGCCGCTCGCTTCCTACCGAGAACTTTGGCTCCTTCAGAACCACCCTGACAAAGCACTTCGAAAACGACACCGCGCCCCAAAGCAGAGGTCCTAAAGCACCTCGAAAGGCTGCCTCCGCACACTCAGAAGTACTCCACGAAGAAGCGAGTCAGATGAACTTAAAAAAAAGGAAAGGAGAAGCGAAGCCGAAGGGAACTGCACTTTCCTGCAGGACTCGGCTGCCTCCCGAAAGGCGAGCAAGCGGGCACAGCTACTTACTCTTTCTCTTGAAAAGTTTCATGAGAGATTTAAGCTTTGTATTGATGAAAACCACCATTTTCAAGGTGTTGAATTTCGATCCTGAAGTTTAAATCCCATAGAAAGGAGGAGCTGCAGAAAGGTGACTTGTTTTCCAGACTGAGCCCGTTCAAACTCTGCACGCCAAATTTCTCTTCTCCAGGCTTCTCCCCTCCGCCTTTCTTTCCTGAAATCACAACTGTAAATCTGTCTAGATCTTCCTGATGCACGAAACCATTTACAATTCTTTAGCTTGAACTTCTCTTCCTCAAATATAACCTTGTGGGCTGAAAACAGCCAGATTAAACGTGTAAAACGGGAGGAGGAAGGGTTAAAAAAAAAAGTGATTGTTATTCACGTTTGCACAGAACCAAAACTCGGGCTTTCTTGCTCCCCTTGCATTTACTCAGTTGCTCTTCTCATCTTTTCCTCCGCTCTCCAAGTTCGGCTACTCCAGCCAGTCCGAGTCTGCAGGTGACTGCTCTCCTTCCCATCGCGGCAGCTGGATCTGCCGGCGGAGCAGAGGGAGAGGCCGACACCTTCTCCCCCCACCCCTCCCCGCCCTTTGCACCTCCCCGGTGCCTGCCGGCGGGCGGGCGGCCCCCGCTCCCCGCCGGCAGCTCCCCCCTCTCTCCCCCCGGGCGCTGCCCCGCAGACTCCTTCCAGCTGCAAATGAGAGTTGTATTTTCGTGCAAATCAGGATGCCCAGCTTTCCCACCGCTCCCACCCTTCCTCATTTCTCCTCCTCCCCCTCTTTTCTTTTTACCCTCTCGCTCCCACTTCGTTAAGGACTCAAGAGCCGCGTTTTACTTGGCTGCGACGCGCAGCCCCCGCTCCGCATTGCCTGCCCTTCCACATCCACTGCTTCCAGTAGTCACTGCCATTGCCTGGCAGATCAGCGCACTAATGTTCCATATTGAATTTCATTCAGTAACACTCCTGATTTATTCTTATTAACGTCATCTCAGACCAGATACATGGAAAACAAAATCGAGTTATTGCTGGCTAATAGAGAACCTGTTATTCATCAAATGAAACTCGTGGCCAGCTTTTTGAGATGTGCATTATATCCTCATGCCTTAAACCCACATGTTTCTGTATAGAGATCCACAGCCACCCCTCCTAGGAAGGAACTGCAATTTCGCAGAAGTTAAAGAAAAAAAATGTAAGCACCAAATCAATGTGCTCAGCAGGGCATGCCCTTCACACAATGCTCAGGCTCAAGAAGCAAGCTCTCCCTCACAAAGCAAGCGTAGGAAACCCCCTCGGGTTAACAATGAGAAGGATTTTTTCCTCAGGAAAAAGAAAAGATGCCAGCAGCAGGGGGCTCAGACTGACCCCAAAGATGCAGCAGGATCTGGCCTCTGGAGCGCAGCATGTAAAAAGCAGATGCTCCACGGGGACTTGCTCCAAGTTTCGCTAAATGGCTGAGACTCGCACCCGCAGAACAGCCCGCAAAACAAAGTGTCTCCATCACTGTCTGAACGCACTATCATCACCATTTTACCACTATGTTTCAAGCCCAGAGATTTTACAATTACAGCACGGGTTTGACACCGAAACTGCCATTAGAGCGGGTCTCTCCAGCAGCTGCTGGTCCAGGAGACATGTTGACTGGCTCACCTCTGCCAAAGGGACCACAGTGGGGAGGGCACCTTTGCTTTTGCATTGATTTCTATCAAGCACCTTAAACAAAAAACGACCCTGGCATCAAACTCTCATACACAACAATACCCCTGTTTGGAATTTCCCATCACCCATACATCATTAAACCCACTTTAAATGCACACTTGCTGGACATACTCTGGATACGAGTGCAGAATGACTTCATTTCTAACTCCTCAGCTCCGTTGCCATCTGAGAGCAAACCCAGAAGGTGCTAACTCCTGTTTTAGGGAGGTGGTGATCTTTCTTAGCATGTAGGAAGTGCCTCTGGAAGTGGCAATAGAAAACATCGTGCATTGCACAGGGGAATGTGACAGTTTCAAGGTAGCATGTGAGGGAAACTGAGCTACTGGAAGTGAGACATTCTCTCCTGGGTTTTTATGGCACCTCACAGAGACTCGCAAGTCCTGCAGAGGCTAAACTTTGTTCCCTTTCATGGTCAAGCCCCTGTGAATCATCATAACACAGTACACTTTGGACAGCTAGGGGAACCCCGCCCCACTTCCCCTGCAACGTGTGCCACATCAAGTGCTACTCTTTGTTATCGGCTCCTCAGCCCGCTCTGAAGCCTTTCTGCTGCCTGAGAACAAGTGCTTGATCACTGTCCTCAATCCCCGATCTCCGATATGGAGGCAGCTATTCAAATCCAGTAACAAACAATGCATAAAATTATGCCTGCCTTTCATCCTCCTCCCCTCCTTTGCATTCACCTTCCCTCAAGTCATGCTGATAAAGAGGACAGACATCAAAAATGTCTACCATGAGGGGATACCCCAAAGGAAACACCAGTTGGCTACCTGTATCTGCATCTCAAGAGACTGCACTATGTCAACCGTGACCAATGACTCACTCTCACCCGAGACAAACCCACTGGATTCCATGAAATTCATCACCTTGTCTCAATCCAGCTTTTTTAAAAATGCTTTTCCCATCACAAGAAACTGTCACTGCAATTGCTTTCTGATGGCAGTTCTCTCAGAGCTCAAAACATGAAATAAGTGTGCTTCTCCACAGCCTACCTCTGTATGTTGATAAGAGAAGGAAAAACTGGGGCTGTTTAAGAAAATTTATATTGTAGTCACTACGAAAGCAGATAAAAGGACTTTGGCCTCCAACATTGCCAACCTGGCAGACAAAACGACAAAAAACCTCCCACCAAATAACAACAAAAACCACCTAAAATTACCTTGATAGAAATAAATTAAAAGTTTGTTACAGCTGGATAAACCCAGCCTGAACAGTAGGTGGGCACACACTGTGGTATCACCTCTTTAAAAGCAAATGACTCAGAGACAGGTAGCTAACTGGGTTGCTTCTGGCACACTTCCTACTTCACCTTGGACAAATTAATTGTATTAGGACAAGTTATGAACCCATCACCTGTTCCTCCATGAGTACAAGCAGGGAACACAGTCGCCACTGCACAAGGACATTATCATAAGCAATACTGAAAATACAGATTTTCAGCAAATGCTAATTCTCACTTCATACCCGATGGGATTGTTAACTAAGGTTACAAAGTTTGGCCCAGAAGAAATTCCTTCCCAACTAACAAGTCAGAGACCGAAGCAAAGAAAATGAGAGGGACGAGATGCAGTGTCAAACAGCACACTCAAAATCATGAATGTGTAACACACTCATCACTCATTAGCATAACTCTGTCTTTTTTTTAGTTCACACTGAAATGGTTCTTAATTCCTAAGTAGTTAAATTGATTTTAATTTCTAGTTGAGGCCATGTACATCCAGAAGAGAAGTGAACGTGAGTGGCTGCTTGTGCATGATGTGCCCAGAAAGCTGCAGCCATTCATTCCTTCACTGCTCTCCCTGCTCTCTCCCCTCTTTAGAGGGGCTTTCCAGCTGACCTGCTCTGCGACAGCCATCTGGGACAGCCGCCCCCCACATTCACCACAACATAAAACATCAGCGCCTGTGAAACAATCTGGAAATATTCAGCTTCCACAGAAACATTTCGAAACAGCCCTCGGGGGAGGAGGGCTCTCCTGTCCAGCCCCCATTCACAACCCAGTGCCCTGAACCTTGCACCAGTGCACACGATCTGCTGAAGAAGTTGTGGCTTTATAGAAAGGCAAATGTTGAAAAGGGAAAAACTTGCGTCGTTTGTAACCATAGACAGAGCAGCTGCCCAACAGCAGCCCCAGCAAGAGCTGTCCACTGGAACACTAACAAATCAGTGAGAACCAACTTGTTCTTCCTGATGCTGCTCATCAGCCTATGTACATGTGCAGTATGAAATTTAGGTTGTACTAATGAAAAAAAAAAAACCAACAAGAAAACCCACAATAATAATTAAAGCAATGCAGTCTTGCTACATCCCACAAATGAAGATAAATTTTCTCACTTATTTTCATGAAGAAGAGGTAAACCCAACACATGTATCAAGTTCATGAAAGTAATGATGCATAAAACTACTAACATGTATCATCATCTCAAAATGTAAACTTTGAGTTGCGGGTCTTAGCAACTTTATTCAGACAATGGAGAAATCCTCCATTAAACAACTGTAGAGAACTGATGACATTCTAAGAGGAAAAAAGTAAAATCATACAACTGAGCTGGGAACTGCACCACGAGAGCTCTTCCAGTGAGTCTCTATTCAATAAGCAAAAGAGGAAAAAAGAAAACAAGTCGAAATGTTGGCAAGCAGATGTAATCAGAACAATTAAATCAATGCCTTTGCTCTTTACGCACATGTCAGTCACTCGCTCGAATTAAGTTTCCACTGTGCCACCCTCCAGCAGCTCGCACGGTGATGCGTGGGGAAGAAGCTGTTGGAGGGCAGTTGTTTACAACACGTCTGCAGATGTTGTCCAAAAAAGCAGATCTGTTGCCCAGTGTGCTATAAATCCAATTCTCACGCACTGGGAAGAGACACTGCTTATTTATTTCAGGGTTGCACAAGCCTGGGTGCTTGGTGGATTCCACAAATAAAGCACAGCAAAGGGGACTCTCTGTGCTACATTATTATCATATATATATATATTATTATATAAACAAAACTTACACTGTTTCTAAGTTCCAAATCCATCCTTTTTAGGAGGATTGGTTAGCAATTTACATACAATTATAATACTGCTGACTCCATACTT
>JANIJG010024281.1:0-18490 GCA_024611175.1 Megaceryle torquata | reverse complement strand
TAATACTGCTGACTCCATACTTCCACTACTACGCATGCTCACAGGGGGGGTCTTCACCTGTGCAAAGGTCTTTTTGACCTATGGGTGTGACTTGTAGTATTATGATGAAGGTAGCTCAGCTAAGGAGGGTTACATAGGCCTTAAGTTCTCCTGCTAAACTGGCAATACAGAACTGAATGGTCTTCCTCAAGGCCTAGTTGTTCCAGAATGTCCTTGCTACAGGATACTAAAAGTTAGTTCTTCCGATTAGAAGTGTAACATTTACAATTCTAGCTATGGTTTAGAAGCGTTAACATCTTGTCCTAACACAATGCTAGCTATGTTTTCAACGCAGGGATGGGTCTGTGTAGGACGTGCCTGGGATTGCTCCCTGCCACCCCCGTCTACCCCCTCCAAGCAGCTGTAGTGTCTGGAGTGGAGCAGCTATGGGACTGACCCCTGAGCATCCCCCTCCCCAGGCTGTGCAGAGGCATCCAGGCATCTGCAGCGCAAGCCTAAACCCGAGGAGGGTTATAAACCCCTTCCTGCAGGTCACAAAGTTCTGACCGACCACCACCTGGCCTTGAAAGCCACACCTTTACTTCTAGTGAGACTTAGGAAACTGAGATAAGAAAGGCCAACTGTCTCAAGTGTTTTCAGGACTTGTGCTCAAGCTTTATGCCTGTTCCACCCACCTTCACTCATGCTGTCAACCACTTGCTGGTGCTTAATGGAGTTGAAGCCACCCCTGCAGACCACAGAAGTCAATAATTTATGGTTAAAAAGAGGTTTCTCCCTCCCTCCAGAGCCAGTCCCAGCTGACCCTCTCTCTCCCAGCATCTTTCAAGAGAACAAAAGTGCTCCCTCCACAAAGGCAGTCCCAGGCGGCACCGCATTCATCTGCCCTCCTGTCTCCAGCTCAGCTCGCTCACAATGGCTTCTTTCAGGGCAACCTCAGCCTCAGTGAATCGCAATGCTTCCTCAGCTACTGAGCAATTGCAATTCATTAAACCTGGGATCAGGAGGAAGAACAGGAGGAGAATGCACAGAGGAGAGGGAATAAAGAAGAAAAGGTACCCCAAAGCTACCACGACAAAAAGGCGAGAAGGCCCCGTGCCCCAGAGAACTGGCGGGGCAGCCGGGCGGGCTCTGCACGGGCAATTATGGGGCAGGTATCGCTTAGAGGGGGGACCCCAGCAGCAGCCTCCTCGATCCGCACTCGGAAGGGATTACGGCTGCAGGCTCTGGGAAAGGGGCTGCCTGGCGGGGGCAGGGGGAAGAGGGAGGAAGATGAGGAGACGCTGCACGACCTAAGCCAGAGAGGACAGAAAAGCAGCAGACTGATTGATCTGATGATCCTATTTAGGTCACAGCACAATAAAGCTAATTCATTCCTTTGACAATTCAAAACATCTTTCCACAGGATCCTCTGTCATGCAGACACATTACCAGAGAGAAAAGCGAGCATGTGGGCAGGGCTGCCAGCAAACAAAGCAGCAGTTTCTTTTGGTTAGAGCATCTCCCCACACGCTGTAACTGCAGGCAGGAGAAGAGAAAACATTAGTGAATGTGCAATTCTGTCTCATGGTTTTGTTTCAAATTGCAGGGCACAATCCTTTTTCCTCTGGCCATTCTTGAACCCCGGTGAAGGCAACAGCAGCTTCCAGAAGGGTACTTTTCTCTCCCCCTAGGAAGACCCCTTTAAAATGCCATCAGGAAATAGTCTCAATTTAAATTCCAGATCCACCTCAATGATCTTATGCTATGTCTTATCCTGAAGAAACAATCAAAAATAACTGGATTCTTATTTGCCCTAATAAAGCACCACTGAGAAGACACTTCTCTTCTGAATTA
Organism: Megaceryle torquata; assembly: GCA_024611175.1. Classification (NCBI taxonomy): domain Eukaryota; kingdom Metazoa; phylum Chordata; class Aves; order Coraciiformes; family Cerylidae; genus Megaceryle; species Megaceryle torquata. The sequence continues at coordinate 16,657 of JANIJG010024281.1, read as the reverse complement.
GCAATAAGAAAAAATACCAGGCAGACAAATTTGCCTAAGTCTCCTTATTAATTCATCCGTAGGAGCCAAACCAACAAAGGCAGACTGCAAAAAATGCCATTTCTGAATTTCTGTCCCGAGCCATCTCCCCGTTCAGCCTGTAATTCCATCTTTGGCAGCTGTGCACTTGGGGATCCACACTAATATCCAACAGACATCTTCAACTAATCACAGTCTGCATTCTCTTTTGGGTGTCCTGAAGGGGACAGACTCCCCACTCTTTTCACATATGTAAAGGTCACAGAAAGAATTCTTGTAGCCTATCTCTGCCTCCCCACCCAACACTGCTCTTTGTCAGTCTTTATTTATAATAAGGATTATCCTGGTATAAGGAGTTGGCAGATTCTTCTTTTTTTTTTTTTTTTTTTCTTCTTTCTGCTGACTCTTAATACACTCAGGGTGAGTTGCATTTAATCTTGGAAACATCCTCTCTTAGAATTAGGCCAGTACATCCTCTAGTCTCCCAAGAACTTTGCAATCTATAAATTAAAAAATTAAGCTCCTTGGAAAATGCCAACCTTCGTATGACCACATAGCAGCCTATGTCAAAATCGAGCAACAAGCTCACTGTCTCACACAGCAACTTGAGAAAAGAAGTTTTGGGTTTTAGTTAGAAACTTTCAAAAACTTCACATGAAAATGCTATCTGTAGAACACAATAGTAAAATGGTAAGTAAAAGCTAAGGACATTTGACATTGTCCCTAAAGCCTTAAGATTTCTGACAAAATTGAAAACCTGGGCACGTTCCATTTAAATAATGACACAACCTGCCTGGAAAACAATACTCTCCCAACTCCACAGCATCTCCAGAGAACATCTTTGGCTGGCCATAGGCATATGGATCTCAAACACTATCAAATACCAATAGATTTTGAAAAAATATATTTGTGTGGTCAGCATCTTATTAGAAGTCCTCAAGAAATCCAGGTGAAAGGACAGCCTCATAAATTCATTCTGCTAATCGGTTGAACTTTCAAGATTTATAATAGGGATATCAACTTACAATTTTATTACCACCTGTTTGACTAAAAGCATCAGAAATACAAACATCTTTGTTGTCAACCATATCCAATGTAGCAGCCCAAACCTCACAACAAGCTGTGGTCAGTCAACGTTAACAGCTGAGTAGTTGCATTTCTTTGGATCACTAGTGAAATGCAGCTAACAGTTTAAACGATGCTACTGCAAAAAAGGTGCCTTGCCATCGAGTATCTTCATAAAGCACTAGTGAACACACCACCTAGGATGATTTTTACTACTGTGGAAATGGTTTCAATAAGTACGTACACGGGGGAATTAAGCAAACAACAGGCATCACCATCTCCTGCATCAAAAGGTAATCCACAACAAGATTAAAAATTGGAGACTCTCTCCCCTTTCACATTCAGACTGCCTTTTCTGCCTCCATTTCCTGACAAAAGGGAAAAGAGTAGATCCCTACTTTCTTCTACAGGATCCCTACTGCAGATACCGACCCATTTTTCTATTTTAGAAAAACTAGTTACTCCCTTCAGCAAACTGAACAAACAGTAAAGTTGTAGCATGACAAGGGGTTTAACCTACACCATTTAAAATGAAAGATAACATTTTTAATTGCAGAAGTATCTCTTCTGCTATCCTTGGTTTCCTTCCTTACTTGGCATAAAATATAAACTGCATAAAAGTTTGTGTTTTGTTGAAGGAGTTAAGTTCAAGTTGGAGAAGTTAGAAGTGTAAAACTTGAGACAGTTAATGCTAGCTTTAAAAATAACTCTCCCAGTACTTTCACTATTTGTAAATTTGAAAAATCTTTGAAAGCCTGCTGTTACAGCACCATTACCTCCACTTTGGCTCCAAACACATCATGTGCTTTGTAACCTGACATCATGTCTTCAGAGTAACCTTCTTACAGTAGTGAACTCTCACTCGAAGTCAATGCAAGCATGCACCCACAATTCAGATCAACACTTGCTTACACTAAACTACCAACATATCTTTGAAAGACCTTCTAAACGCATCATCCCGCTAGTAGGAGATACACTATGACTTGAAGATTTCCAGTGCTTGATCAGAGACTGGAGCAAGCAGACAGACAACAGTGCAGATGCTAAAAATAAATTTCTGTGCAGAAATACCATGGGTTTTCCAGCCCAGGCAATAAGCTTGCAGCAATCAACTGCCCTGCCCAGCTTGGTCATTCCTGAAACTTCCCAGTAGCTGTTATTAGGACAGTAAGAAGAAGGCCAAGAAATATCAGTAATTAACATCTACTGAGCAAACAACCCTGCCGCCTCAAGATAGTTGATAAAAATACCGTGTGTCCCAGCAGCTGCATTTCTAAACCATGCACAACAGTTTGAATTCAATTTTGGGTTACAGATTGGTCCAGAGGACTTAATTTCTGACCACTTGTGCTATTACAGAATTAGAACAGGACAGCATTTTACATCGCAAGTCACTGAGAAAAGAAGAGGAGCTCAACTAAAAAATAGTCTGAAAGAGTCAGGTGGGAAACTTCCTACCAGCTCCAGGGCAGAGCTGACTCCTGGAGCAGAAGATCCGATTTGGACATAAAGAAGTAAGTGGGAGATCAGTAACACAGTCATTGTGAGTAACATTTACACCATAAATATACAGCTCTATTTTCCCAAAATTATTCTGCATGCATGAAAAGCCTTTTGTCTGAATCTTTATGCATAATGACACAAGCAGTTCTATACTGTGTCACCCTTTAAGGATGCTGCGATGCAACACTTGAGTTAGAAGTGTTTCCTAGCAGGATCCCTGCTCTGACACAGTGCCAGGAATCGTCTAAGCTAATGCACACCAAAATTCAATTTACAATGTTGTTCTTAAACCATGGCTAGTTTGAAGAACATAGTTGAAACTACAGCCACTAAAAGCGTCTGACCCATCTCACAATGTAATATTCTGTACAGAGCACACACCCTGCTCCAGAAATGAAGAAATTAAAACACTGTGTTCATATAGGCTTTGAAAATACTTCTTTTTATGTCAGGGCAATTAGCATACTGTTTGTCTATGGGTTAATTAAACCTAACAGGGCAAGACATCACACACAGGAAAAAACTTGCGCTCACCTTCAGCTACCAAACATAAAAGAGTGTCTTTTCCTCTAATGCAATCAATTATTTAACCTACCCCTGCTACCACCATCTGCTTGGGGACTTGCTTGCACCCACCAAAGAGCAGCCCAGTGTCCCTGGTCCAGCCATGCCAATGTGTTTGTGGCAAACGTCTGACAAACAAAAGGAGGGCCAGGCCGATTAAAAGTTGATGTTGAGCACAATCATGAGGATCATTCAGTTAGGAGAGGTGCCAAACCTGCTTTGGAGATGATACCCAGGAAGGAGGTGATACAAAGCAATCCAGTTTAATTAGCCCTCCCCAGAACATATCATGGAACTGCAGAGAAATGGTTGCATAAACGGCTGTCAATGCTTTTGGGCAATGACACGTGTGCTCTGCAGCCCCTGTGTGTAAAACTTCACCATTCTTTAAGTCCTTGTCAAAGTGCCCAAAGGACAGCAAACAAATGACACCACTGAACCAGAGGAGGAAAACTTGTCCCATAGTCACCGTGGATCAGATAAGAAATCAGACAGATGGGGGATGAGACCTTTGGGACAAGCTGCACGTGGCCACTGACTCCTCGCAGAGATGGTAGCTGAGCACTCCCGCAGAAGGCATCACACTCTGATAATGTGTCTTTCAACCCCAGTATTTACAAGATTTTCTCTCTTCTCCAGAAGCCTAGTGTCCAGCGACACCGGCTCATGCTCAGCTGATGGGAACAAGCCCTCACTAGTAGCCTAGACAGTTGCCAGCACATTGAAGAACAGTTTCCAAACAAAAGCCAGGAGCTGTGGCCTAACAGCCACGAGCAGTGCTTTGGGGAATTTGGCCTTTAAATTAGTAATAGTCAGGCCCCAGCCTGCCTGCCTGTGCACAGAAGACATGGGGAGGAGCCTGATTAAGTATCCTTCTGCTGTGACTGGAGTAGTGGCATCGTGAGGTTTTGTATTTATTCTCTTCCAATGAGTCCAGGTCAAACCGAGTCAGTTTGTAAGTCAGGCGTTGTTTCTGTAACTGCTGTAATGGCAGGCAGAGCTTGCAATCCAAAATTCAAGCCGTGTCTTTCCAATCACGCACCATCCCCATAATCCAGATCCCACTGCAGGGTATTACAGCACCAATTGAGATGTAATTGTGATGAACCACTTAAGACATTCTCTGATTAAAAAAAAAAGACCAAGGAAACAACCCCTCTGCCGCAGTTTCTTCTTAGGCATAAGAATGTCATCATTATTGTTTGTTTTGCATCTTATGTTCTTAGAATAGATCAGATCCATTCCACCTTTCAAGTGCTTATTAGTAATTTCTTAATTGTGCAATCCTTGTGTCTCCTTCTGCGCTTTCCCATACAGTTTAAAAAATGTTTTTAAGGGTGTTTTTTCTGAACCATATGTTAATTAAACAAATGCTGTGCCCCTCTCCTCTTTTTTTTTTAAAAAAGCCAATCTCTCCCAACCCCAGCTCTTCTGAGACACTTAGAAAATGCAAGCAAAATGCCATCTGTTGGCAATGAGGTGGGACTAAGCCTTTAATGTTGGAAGTATTCACTTCAGAAAACCCAAGTAGACAAATATAATCTACTGACAAGACTTTCTCTAAATCACTGCGTATTCCATGGCCAGTCCTGTGCTTCCTTTCCCGTAATTAGACAGATTTCTATTTGATCTGCTACTAACTCGTTGCTTCCTTTCTAAGAAAATAGAGATCTGCCCTTTCCAGTTAAGGTCTTCCTCTTACCAAACCTGCTGCCCTTATCATAGGCTTAAAAACTCCAGCATGGGGCCTTGCCCTCCTTCCTAAAGGGGGGTGAAGGGGAGGAGAGCTCAAGTAAACTCAAGGCAGTCCTTGGGTGCTTTTTTCATCGTGTTTCAGTGAGTTTCCATTGCACCATTCGCCCCTGCTGCAGGTGCTGGCCTGCGGGCCAGCGGCCGCCCAGACGCAGGAGTTGTCCAGCCCACAGCCCTGCCGAAGGAGCTGCTCTGTAGACCGTGATAATGTCAGTCTGGGGGTGACAGGAGAGAAGTCACTGTGGGTATACTCCCAACCTACACCTGCTAACCGACAGAACTGCTGAGCGTCAGCTGAGGGCGGCTGCTGCCTTCACACAGTATGGAAATAAAGACAAAAAAGGCGTTGAGGGCGACTTTCTAAATCTCTTTCAGGAAGAGGATCATTCAATATCCTACAAGGTAATCTAATGCCAGATACATACAGCAGCCACTACACCATGGCTTGCTTTTCGCTGTATGTATCTTTGACCAGCTACCCCACTTCTGTCAAGGTTTTTATTTTTCAGTCTAGGAGCCCAGTTCTGCTCAAGACTTACCACTGTTATCTATAAAGACTACGTCCTTGCAGCAAAATTGCAAAGTATAAGAACTAGCAAGTTTCATACCCCTTTTGGCTCTTGCAGCCTTGTTCCTGTGAGAAGCAATCCAGGCAGCGTGGGCGCATCCATCGGCACAGCAGGCAGACAAAGGCAGCCAGCCACATGCCAGCGAGGCTGCCTTCTGCAAATTACCAGACAAATTCAGCACCAACCTGCGCAGTGGTGCTTTCACAAATACGCAGTCACCACACGAGGTACAATCCTTTCTACTCAAATCTCTCACTTTTAAATAGAGTAATTTAGCCCAAGTGAAAAAAATGTAAATTTCCTCTAAAAATTGGATCACATCAGCAAGCTCCAGGAATGCGATCATTCTGACATTTGTCCTCTGGAGATACCACTCTGACAGTTCATTTTCTTTTTTCCACCACTAAGTAGCCTTCACTCTACTCCATTGTCTCCCATATGGTTAACATGAATGCGGCAATTAATATGCAATTAATAAAATGGTGTGATCAACTGCTTTTGTTCACAGCAGCAGCTGGTGTCCATGTTAGAGCATAATTAGACAAATTAAGATGTACCACTTTTGTTTGTGGATGAACTGACAGCATCACTCACACTTAAGTGCCACTAAACCTACTGGCATTTGGGATTATTTTAAACTTTTTTTTTTTATTAACGCTACAAGATATCAATAAAACAGATTTATATGCTGCCAGCTGCAATGCCAGTAGAAAGCAAGTTTGCTTTACCTCCAAGGTGTTTGCTTAAGCCAACTGAAAGTGAAGGAAAGAAGTGAGGCATCTCAGAGAACGAGTGTGCTTTTAAAGTAGCACAGCCAGTAGTATGGAGAAAGTGGCTCTGGATAGGGGACAAAAGGAGAGTTGATCTGTAACTGTGTCTAAGTAGAGGTTTGAAAATCTTGAGGATCAAGCAGTGTGCATATTTTTCAAGGATGTGTCATTGGATTAGAGCAGGGAAACAATAGAGGTCTGGAAATCTGCTGTAATCTACGCAACTTTAAATACCATTTCCTTTAAAAGGTCATAGTCTGGCCTGTGCAGGAGCCATACAGAGGAAAAGCTGTTTCAGGAACAGTACTGAGCTCTTTGTGAGCTGAAAGCAAAAGCAAAACCCCCACACCCTGGCAGAGCAAGGACCGCAGCACCAGCTCCAAGCACCATCAAACCTATGCAACCCAGATGTGCCACTGGGCAGAGGCACTGGCAGCAATGCTCTGCCAGACTGGTCCCCTCAGGTCTCGCCACAGGAGCTGCCCTCCAGAAGCCAGACCCCTTTAGCTGTGCAGGGTCCCCCAGCAAGACCCTGTGTCCCCTGCTGAGACTCTACACTCTTTTCTGGTTGTCCCTCACCAGTGGTACACTGCACAGCCTATATTGCTCCCTCTGAGCACAGCACAGAGGTCATTTTATATATATATATATATATATATATATCAAATACATGATATACTCACCATGTAAAATCATCACATTACCACCTACCACAGGCTCTGCAAAAGCAGCACTGCAGGTCACCTACATTCAAATCGGGGCAGCACATGCTGTACACAAAGCGTTGAACATGATCTTTATCAAGTATTTGCAAGGCAAGACACCATCCCACTGCTCCAAAGGGTCATTATTAAAGCTTCTGGCTTTCCAACAGTGCAAGGAAAAATCAAGAGAAAGGACACTGTCTGAGGAGCAGTCATCAGGGGAAAAATAAGGGAGTAGCAAGAATGCTTTTGAATTTTTTCAAATTTAGTAGCAGTTAACAAGAAAAGACAAGTAACCAGCAGGATTTCTGCTGCAGGAGCACTGAAAACACGTCAAAGACCACAGAAGCCCTCTACCACCACAACCTGTCATGCACAGGCACGCAACCTGACTTAGGTCTCCTAAGTAGTAGTGGTAGTCACTGATCTAGAGAGTCCTGGAAAATGGGTTCCAGAAGGGATGGTATGAATATCTGTTTTGTTAATCAAAGAATAGGTTTCTCTACTCCTCCAGCACAGTATAATGCACTTAGATACAAAATCTGGTTACCTTTTATCATTTAATCTCAAAGTGGTGGCCTAGAGGAGGGTGGGACACAGTAAGAAACATGGCAGAGTAAAATGGATTTTGGTAATGTTGCCATAATCCATCTCTTACTGCTAGTGTGACTCTATAAGCCAGGCTGATAAAGGCATCCCTTAAAACACTTGTGCCCCTGTGTGGAGTTCCATGTTCTCCTCACCACGTTTCAGCTTTAATCTGACCCGAGTCTGATGTTCTTGTAGCACTCAAAACCATTTCTTGACTTCACTGCACTAGATAAAGCAACTTGCAGCAAGATCTGCAAACATACTGTACCCACCATCCCTAAACACCAGGAGTTTTAATCAAATTAAGCACTGAAGAGCCTATTCAGTCTTTCATTAACTACCTGAGGATGGTATTTACCACAGATTTTCCAATCTCACCTGTTTCACATGTGGATTTGCACTTACGTTGTTCCACCTCCTCATTTACAGAAGATGCTCCCTGCTCCAGTTGCCGAAAACAGTACACAGACATCTTTGAACTCTCTGTTTTTTCAGATTCCTTCAGACGCACCTGAGCAATGTCAATGACCTCCATACCAAAACTTTCCCACCTCTTCCTTGTGCCCCCAAATGCCACACATGCCTTCTCATCTGCTCACATGCAGAGGAATGCATGAATACCCACTACCAGCACCTCCTTGCAGCAGCAAGTGCAAGATCACACCTAGCAGTGAGCAGCCAGGCTAGCAAAGCATTTTCTTTCAGCACTGCAACACAGGAAGGCCTTCATAGTCACATTTATGATTGACTCATTAAGTGTTTTACAACATCAATCTCTTTTTACTCAGCATATTCCATATTCTTCTTCATAAACTCACTTCCTCCACAATGCTCTTACATTTAACTCTCAAAAAGACTTGCAAAATATATGGCAGCAGCATAGGAGACCAAGTGCTAGACTTCCATGGTCCAACCAGAAGATGACAGGCCAGGAAGCTTGTTCTCTATGTCACATGAAGGGAATGTGCAGCCAGATGAGCCAAAAATGCAGTACACACACTGAAATGGCCACCAGAACAACTGTTTATCTGGGACTTGAAGTAATTTTGTACAAATGGGCATACTCCTTTCCCTTGCAAGATTTCAGCGGCTTGTTTTGGGCCAAACGAAAAAAAAATCGGGCATAAGATAAGATCTTGCTAAAAACACCAAGAGAAAAGGGGAATAAACCCTTCTTTTTCAGACACATGATAAAAACTATCTTGAAGTTACTCTCTCTTTTCAAAACAAACCATTTCCCAGGTTTATCTGATGCAATCCAATACATCAGCTGTTACAGTAGGAGCTGGATGCAGCAGATAAAGCTGGGAGTGACGATGGCCAGTCACTTACAAGAGGCTCTGTAAGCAGCCGTCCTGGCTATTCACCCTGACAGACTGAGCCCTTCTGTCACTCAGGACACGAAAGGCCACAAAGGCGTCCTCAGTGCTCTGCATGGCTTGGGATCTGCAGAGATGGAAAGTGATTCAGTCTTTGTTTCACACCGTTAAATGAGAAGGCAGAAGATGAATCTTCCTAAGTCTCAAGGACTCTGGCTTTTTTTCTTTTTTTATTATAATATCCTTTCACTGGGAAATTTAAATCTCATCACGATCGGAAGACAAACCTGAAAAAAGCACCACAGCAAACAGTGAATAATAAAATACCCAACTTGGTTTAGAGCATCCTATTCATGTATAAATACAGGGAGTTATTACTCTTTCAAATTTTATACGTCTTTCAGAAAGCACACATCATACAGAAAGGTCTTGGCTTTACAGATAAGACAAAGCTGTTGTCCTTAGAGTCAAGAATGAAAAAGAAGAAAGCATGCTTTCACGAGTGAGCAGGCAACAAAACACTGAGGGGAAAAAAATCCCAATAACTGAAGCTACTGTTTAACAAGCATTAAAACTAATCTGATACTGCCACTCGCTCCCCTTCACATCTGCAAAAGAAATAAAAATCCTCCAATATCCTTGCCAAAACTTTATTGTCATAAAAAGCCAGAAGATGACACAGTTTAGCTATGTTAGCAACAGTGTATTGCACCTCTAAACTTTGTGAATTTGATAAAATACGAAGCAGCAGTGGCAATCACAGGAGGCAGGTGATGCTCTGACCAGGAGGAGGCGGTGGCCTCCCATGGCAGCAGCCACTGCCGACAGCCTCGGACTAACTCAAAAGGCATTTAAACCAAACCCAACCAAATTAAACCTAACCAAACCCAACCCTTCACATTTCTGCCAGACCTGGTCAGTAGAATATCTCAACTCTGCTGCAGGAAGACCAGCTACCAAATCCTCAGCACCACTGGAGTTAGTCTGCAAACATGAGTGAACACGTGATGGTGGTAATCCCTCCACCACTGCAATACTGTTTTTCTGGCAGGCAGGCAGGCTGTAAAGGAGGTACTGCTGCACTCCAGCTGACTTCAATCCCATGTTGTCTATTTACAGTCAATCTGGCAACAAAGAATGGCAGCGAAACAGCATCACAGATGCTGAAACGAGGCTGAGCTGGTAATGCAGAACCTCCGCTTCACAGTATTGCTCATTTAACAGTTTTATCAGAACAATGCTACAGCTTAAGAAAAACCCAAACCCTAACGTGGTCATTTGAATGTCACAGCTGCTACATCACAAATATTTTGACTAACGAATGTTCTGTAGCAGAGAAGTTGTAAGGTGAGCAGGAGCACTGGGGACCAGTGCTGAAGCCCATCAAGATCCTCTCAGTGACGATGCTCCCCAGACTGTGAGAAAGTTCAATAATTTGACTGTGTTATGTTTTCAGACGACCCTAACACTACCAGGCATTTCCTACAGAGTTCACCAGCACTGTGAAACCTCTCAAAGTGCAGTTCTCATGATGCCTGATAAGGACCCCAAAGGGAGGCCTTTATCAAGAGAGATAAAGCTCAGCCAGTAATCCCCTGCTGTGCTCTACAGTTATCGCTTGACCTAGTCCCAGAAAGCACTTCCACTCCTGAACACTTTTGTTCCTTAAAATAAATATTAACAGAGTTTAAAAGCAATGCAACCTCCCCACCTCAAAGAGAAAGAGTACCTGTCCCACAAATAACACTTTTAACTGATGGCTTAATTAGACTGACATTTTTTGTTTCTGTGGACTGGGAATGAGTATGGAGGAAAGAGAGCCAGTGGGGCAGACTGGTGTCCACATGTATATAATTGTACTGTAGTTATCCTGGGAAAAGTCAGGGCAGAAAGCAGCCTAACTGATTTTACTGTTCACCTTTTCAAGGATTCAACATTCAAAATATTAAAATAATAATAATAATTATTATTATTATTATAAAAAATGTTGCAATTCAAAAAGAACACACAAAATGCTTGGGGTCATACCAGGTGCTTGTGAAACTAAACACAGAGGAACCAACAATGAACTTCTTCTGAAACATGTAAAAGTTTATTGTTAGGGACCTGAAATTGCATTAAAAAGCTTAAGTCAATTCTTACTGCTTATACAAGTCAACAAGTCAATTATGTATCAATGAAATGACACCCATATGTGAAATTACACATTTTTTTAAATATTAAATAGACCTAAATAGAATTCTTCTCTCTTCATTGGGAATACATTGAAGCAACAATTAAAAAATTAAGGCTCCTGGACAGGGAGAACAGATGCTCCCACTGCATATACAGGCCCATTCAGATAGGCAAAAGTTTCCCAGGTTCTTCTTTGCATACCTATTTACAGTATTTCAATTCAGAGGTCATTCAGTTCTCATCCAAGAAGAAACTGGACAGTGCCTTGAAATGACTCAGCTATTTAAATGCAAAAATAACTGATAAAAAAAATCCCTGCATTTTTGCATTTGTAAATGCAAAGAAGATTTAATATCAACACCATGTATTTACTATCTCTTTCTAATACTGTAATAATATGATTATTCTTTAAAGTACTGTTCTGCTCCTCATTCCTCTGTCTCTACTAATTTTCTGAAAAGTTTTATGATTTCAATTGAAGTGCATTTTAGAAAGCAGGGGATGGACACCTTTCCTTGCAAAGAGCACAAACAGAAAAAGGAGGCAGGCTGCAGGGAGGGAAACAAGATTTCTGAATGCCCTACCTATGCTCCTCAATCCCATTTCCACACTTGGAAGAGCAGGTTCAAATGGAGCTGATGCTGCTGGTGCCCTGAGCTCAGCCACCAGAGCTACACCGCTGAGGGCACTACAAGAACCAGCTCTCAAAGCCAGCGTCCTGACTTTGCAGGAACTTAGATGTCAACCAGCAAGTGAGATTAAATCATCCCCTAGGCTGGCTGGGGCACAGAGGGAGTGTGTCCTCCTCCCTGAGAGCATCCCTGGAGCTGCTTCCTAGCACCTAAGCCTCGTCCTACAGTACAGAGGCTACATAATTTAACAAAAAGGAAGCATTTTCATTTTCCCCTCTGAATGAACCAGAATTAACCCTGTGCTCAAAAATTACAAAATATTCAAGTAGTATACAAAAAAATTCAGCAGATAAGCTAGATTTTTTTCTTCCCTGCATTTTAAGAAATTGCTTCCTCTGGAAAAAAGCCTGAAACACCCTTGTGGTAGATTACACTTCTCCTGCAGGAGGGATCATCAAATGAAACTTCTTTAGCACTAGATGGAGAATACTTAATACAGAACAGAGAAATACAGGTGTTTTCACTGACCAGTGTTAGCATTGTGTGGCTAGACATTGTCAGATGATCAGCATGAGACTAATGAGGAAAACAGAAATCAGCACAGTTGCAAATATATTCATATATTCATGTACTTTTTTTCTTTTTTTTTTTTTTCTTCTTTTTTTTTCTTTTTTTTTTTTTAAGGCCTGGTGCAAGCCAGCCAGCCAGCCAGCTTTTGCAGGAAAAGCTTTGTCTTTGTAAAATTTCTCCCTCCTCACCCTTAAATACACTTTTCTGAGCAACCATTCCACAAACAGCTGGGTGCTTTTGCTTAGGTGGTCAGAAAAAAAGGGAAGGCAAGCAATAAGGCTGAAACCAAAACAGCTGAACATTACCACTCTCTGTCCTATTCTCTCCCTATTTCCCATTTGTATTTGCCAGTGAAACTTGACACTATACAGAATAAAAAGGAGAGAGTCATCACAATTGAGGAATCTTTTTCTTTTAGCGATCAGAGTGAAAATAACCTTAGACCTAAGGTTATTCAAAAGCAGATTAAAAAAAAAAAAAAAAGTACTCATCAACTGTATTAAACATCTTTGAGTCTATTAAGATCTTTTTGGTATTTTTTTCCTGGCCTTTTCATCCACTGATTGTTTCTATAGCTTTCCATTAGAGTGCTACATCAACTCCACTCATCTAAAACAATCATTTTGCTGAAAAGGACCATTACTAAACTGAAAGTGAGTGCTCCCGACCTCTCATAGACATACCACATTCACAAAGACAGTGTCATCACAGATCAACTCAGCTGTGCCACCAGATGCAATATTTATATATGCTCTTCTTTTCAAAAGAAAATTGTTCCCAATGCCTCCAGCCTCCAAAAGAGTAAGGGAAATACAACTATTCTCCTTGTTTTTAAGTCTGTTTTACTTATTTATTTTCTCAACAATAAAAACACAACACTAAATGAGCAAAACAACTAACATAAAGGAATTGATCTTTCTTACTTGGCCAGAAGGAGTTGTCATCTTTGCTCAGTAACTTTTTCTTGAGACGCCCAGGCAGCTTGGTGTGAGTGTTTCCCATTTTTCTGGAATACAGGGGGACAAGTTCCTCCTCCTCCTCATCGTTGCAGCTGGGCTGCCACTTGCTCCTGCCGAGGCACCCGACCATCGGGTCCGTGGGCAGACAGTGCACATAGGCGATCATTGTGAGATGCTGCTCTCAAGGATGTCCCTGCTGTCCCCAATGGCTAGTTTGGAGCAGAAGGGAGTGGCCTGCTCATAACCCTTGAGCAGACGCATTCAAAAGGCTGCGAAGGAAAAACATTTACTCCTTCTCTGCACTTAGGCAAGTTAAGCTATTCGGTTATGATGGGAACTGTTTTGAAAAGGATTCTGTCAGCGCTTGAAAAAGAATGAAAACATACAAACAAAAAAATATTAAGCATGTGGTTAAGCAGTTCCCTCCAGCTGCTGGATGCCCTGCCCTACCACCAGCCCCCAGCTCACAGATGTGAGCAGGAAAATAGGAGCTGCAGAGAGCTGGGAAGCCCAGTCACCTGCCACAGATTTCAGACTTCTCCCTTGCTGCTTCCACTCCAGTCTGCTGCTTCTCTTAAGCCTTATCCCAGATTATTTACCGCCCTCTGAACAACAGGTACTGCAACCATACACAGATGGCCATATTGAGAAGCTTATTTAAAGCTAATGTACTGTAATCGCCATGACACTGCCAGCTAGACAACCCTAACTTGTCAGGAGTCTGCCAAGAACAAGAACAGTTACATTTTTTCTAGAATGCAAAAGCAGGGAAAATACGCAGACTAAATTAAAAAGAGCAACGTGTTGCAATTTCAGTACTTGGATTTTAGTAAGGAAACTCCCTTTCAAAGTCAGAATCATAAGGGCTGTCACCAAAAGAAGGTGGTATCTTCCAGGTTTGACTAAGCTGGACAGATGTTGAATACAAAGTACAAGCAGTCAGCAGTTTGCACTCTGTCAGTACTGCGTAAATACATAAATCCTTACAATGCCTGTAGAGGGTAGGTACTATTCCTATTTAAAGATGAAGACATAGTCTTGAAGGGATTTAGTAACCTGCCTACAGAGTGGAAAAGCCAGGATTATAGTTGAGGTATTATTCTCAGTTCTTTAGCCTCACCCACAAGCAGTTACTCCATGGCACTTCTCCCAAACACTGCACTACTAAATTTCCATGCTGGTAACCATGTCAACCCTAATCTCGCATCCCTGATGCTGTTCTTCTCAGGATCCAGGAAATGTGCCCTTCCTGGGCTTTTGAATTGGCTGCAACAGCACAGTCAGCTTGGGACAAGAAAAAGAGCACATAAAGAGACATGCACCCTGCATGAACTGCTGTCTTCAGCAACTTTGCTTTTGTTTGAAAGATTACATGGGATATTAGTTTTTTAAAATGGGAAGATATCAAAACCCTAAGTAAAGTATAATAAAGATCAATTCTTAGTTTGCTGCCTTAACTCTTCTTTATAAATGCTTTTGTGCAGTCCAGGTACTATTCATGATTTGGCTGCTCTATATACAGAAGCACAACAGTGTCAGGGTTTATGCATTTTAGAATCTGCTGGTTGGCTTCTATCAAAGATAAACTTTTGGATGGAAAAAAAAACCCCACCAGTTGCCCACAAGCACTGCACCAGTGTGACATCAGCATTCAAACAGCAGCATGCAGAGCACCACCCGGCAGAAACTGCAACACTGACTCGACAATGCTGGCAGTGTGGAAATTTAGCAAGAAACTAGCTTGTTTGCTATTTGGTTGGTTGTGGGTATTTTTCACATCCTGTTACTTACTGCAGAGCAATCTGAGCACACAGTGTTCAGTACATAGTGTTTTATACATACCTCACATGGTTGAATCTCAGCAAACTTGCAAATAGATGAGAACAGGTCTCGTAATGAAACGTGTCAGGTAACTTTAGTAAATAGGGATGAAACAAGCCTTGCCCTTAATTTTACGTTTCTTTGACAGTTTCAAGTATCTGCAAAAATATGGATGGAATGGGGAAACTGTGCAAACACAGGCAATAGCTGCTGGCACCACTGGCTTGCCTGCACACAGAGCAGACACGCAGCAGCACAAACTGAATGCTAGCAACCAGGCGTTTGAGGCAAGTACAAATTTACAAAGCCAAGGATATTTACTCATCAGGCTATGAGAAACTGTGATTAACACTACCAGAGTTCAACTTGCTCCTCAACCACATCAATATTCTTGCGTTTGCCAGAATAAATGAATGTCTAGACAGTCCTCCTGGGTGGGATGAAGCTCCATGAGTGCTGTTAGTGAATCAGTTCATGAGGAGGCTCCGTTAACGCCTCCCTAATGGGACAGTACCTCTAACCCACTTGTCTAGCCCTTATGCCTGCTGTCTCACCCTTTCAATTCTCTGCAATTACCAGGGTCTTGGGAAGAGTCATCTCATAGATGCGATGCACAAAACTTCTAAGCAACAATGGGCTACTGACAAGAGTGCACTGGAGCTTGTATTTATCTCTCCTGCAGACAGAAATGGCACCTTTTATTAGACAAGAATATAGTTGGATTTCTGTTAGGCTTTTTATTTTAACGACTCAAAATCATTTTAACAAATTATATTTCAAAAGGATATCGGCTGATGTTTGCATCCAGTCTTTGTATCTCTAAGTGATTACATTACTTGATGCTAAAGTTAAATCTTAGTCTGCACATCAAACCAGTTTTAGGTAACATGCAGTGCAAACACAGGAGCAAGATGACAGGGGACACGGACAAAATTGAGTGTTCAGCAGACTCAGATGCTCCCAAACACTTAATGAGATGACATAGGATAACATATTGGCCTAGAGTCCCCATGACATTTACCATGCACTCCTCCAGACTGCAGACATACTCGATTAGCCATGTTTCCAATGCATGCTCACGAAGTAAGGCTGATGCACAATAATGGGATCAAGGCTAAAATCCAGTTTAAAAAGTATATTTACCATATGGTAGGCATTAATGTCTCCACAAATTTTTTACTTGACAAATAAATCTGCTCTTCCCTGAAGACTGGAAGACCTTGGAAACACATACAATAGATCTGGTGATGGTTATAGTCTCAGCTATTAGCAAATGCAAAACCATAAAGAGTCTGGAAGAGGATGTATCATCTCCTGGAAGAATGACATCGTGTACATTGTCTCTTCTGCTTCTAGTCCCATACAGAGATCCTATAAAACCACAGTAACCCCCTGCAGTGCTACAGACTGGGAGATGAGTGGCTGGAGAGTGGCCTGGTGGAGAGGGACCTGGGAGTACTGGTTGATTACCGGCTGAACATGAGTCAGCATGAGGTGGCACAGAAGGCCAATGGCATCCTGGTTTGTATCAGGAATAGTGTGGCCAGCAGGTCTGGGGATGTCATTCACCCCTGTACTCGGCACTGGTGAGGCCTCACCTCGAGTACTGGGTGCAGTTCTGGGCCCCTCACTTCCAGAAGGATAT